>JADHKF010000029.1:0-225529 GCA_019925685.1 Ceratocystiopsis sp. VPRI43766 | reverse complement strand
TTGTGGTCTTTTCCGGCTCGCCATTCCACGCGCCCGCCCCCCCCGCCCCCCCCCCCCCCCCCAGCCGGCCGAGCCCAAAGCAACGCGTCTGGCATGTTTGGCATGCCACCCTGCCTATCAATATTCTACTTCCTCCGCACGCCTGCTCCTGGACACGATGTCGTGCAGCCTTAACCCCTACCGCGTTAGGACAAATGCCATTTCATCGTAATCCGTATATCCTCATATCCTCCTGCGCAATCTTGCTTTGTGCGAGTAGTATTCCGTATCGTGGCCTGCTCGCTCTTTCGGCACTTGCGTTCCCTCCTTTTTTCCCTTCTGCCCTCGTCCCTCATCGGTCCGTCTCCTGCGCCCACATCCCCGCTATCAATCACCGACAACTCGACTGGCAGGCAACGATCTTCAACCCACGGACGCCATTGCGCGTCCGTTGGCCGGCGGGGAGTCCGGTCGTTGGGAACTAATGCCAGATATGGAAATACGAAGCCCAAGGCGTTTGCATCAGAAGCAGCAGAATGACAGATCTTTGCTGCGCGTCAGAGCCTCGTACGATGTGTTCCGAGACACTGGCGGGAACATGCACGAGTCCGAGGTACGTACAGCTTCGTGCAGATCGCCCCCCTGTTTTGTGCCATCCCTCGCGCTCGCACCTCCGGGCGCGGAGCCGTAATTCGTAGCCCTGTAACGATACTCCCGTACTACGGTACGTAGATAATACAAAGTACTCTTGTACTCCTCCCAAACAAAACCACCCACAACGGAAGATGCCGGGCCAAGATGCCGCAAGATACGGTGTAGGACAGAAAAAGAATGGGGGGTGCGCCAAAAAAGAAAAATGAAAAAAAGAAAGAAAAAAAGACCGTGCCTACGCGGAGAAAGGGTTTGGCCAACTAGAAAACGCCACATCGTTGTCGCATCGAGCAGCAGATCGGGCGACCGACACACCGACCACCCGTCGGCATCGTTACATTTTGCTGCCGACCGTAGGCCGGCCGGCAGAACCAGCGGTGGGTGGCGCACGGGTGGCAAGGGCTGCGCAGGGATGATTTAGAGGACCGAGCTGAGACTCGACTCGTGTTGCCCTTCAGCTCCTGTAACCATCCAGCCAACCCCCCCCTCCCCTCCCCTCCCCTCCTTCAGCTAGACAAGGGCTTAGGGGCCAGAGGGGAAGAAGGAAGAGGAGGGGGGGAGGGGGGGGGGGGGGGGGACGGACGAACGACAGGTGGCATGTGAAAAGCTTAAAAGATGAGACTGAAAAAAAAGGAACGAACATGCAGAAATACTATAGATCAAATGAAATAAAATTCAAAACCGAAAAACAAGACAGCAAAAAAAGAAACCTGCCGTAAGAAAACGATCTGACATACAGGTGAGCAAAAAAGGACGGAAAAAAAGAAAAAAAAAAAAAAAAAAAGCACGCCAAGGCGTGCGGTCCCTCCCGGAACACTGCCACGCCCGGAAAACAGTGCTATTCGAGAGGCCTCTGCATGTGCTGGATGGCCCCTTGACCCCTGTCCGGCATTTCCGACTTCTGAGAAATCGAGTTATGCGGTATGCATGTACCGAGTCTCCCACTATGCGGGCTCAATCAGCAAAAGATCTTATCAAGATTGCGATAAGATTACGATAAGCCAAAAAAAAAAGTCGAAGACGAAAAAAAGCAAACGACACACGACGACCACCGCATCCGACCAACCATCACCACCCGACCACCCCCAACCCCCATCCACAGAACAACCGCTACGGTCCCCTGGAACAATGGGGAAACGGAAGGTTGCTGCGCTCGAGAAAATCGATGCCGACTTGTGCGCGCCGCCCTGATTTCTTGCGTGTCCCCCGCGACGCGCCCGCCTAGCTAACGCTTCTATTTTTCCAGTGCGAGTCTGCAGTACAAGATCCGGCGCGATCCAAAGTACGTCATGCCGCGGATGGATGGTTTTGTTTTGCAGTCTGTTAACCGTGCCAGATCGTACGAAGATGAATTCCAACGGCAGTACGAGCAATATGGTATGTGCTTTTTGTCTACCTATACTTCATTCTCATGCCAGACACTGACCATCAGTCTCCCAACGAGACCTCTTCCTCACCGCCCCGGCCCATGCCTCGCCCGACCAGGCCAAGGCCTTCCATGATCTGATCGACCTGCTCGCGCACGTGGCCGACTGCTACCCGGCCGCGCTGCAGACCTTCCCCGCCGACCTGGCCGCCATCCTGACCCAGCACCACGCCGTGCTGCCGGCCGAGCTGCGCGACAAGATTGTCGGCAGCCTGGGCCTGCTGCGCCGCAAGGACATCCTCGACTCGTCCGCGCTGGCTCAGACGCTCTTCCCCATCCTCGTGCACACGCCCAGCAAGACGCTGCGCGCCCTGCTCTTCAGCCGCCTCGTGTCCGACCTGCGCGCCGCCAACAGCCGCGCCACCAACCACCGCCTCAACCGCACCGTCCAGACCGTGCTCTACAACCTGGTCACGTCCGACCGCACGTCGGCGCGCCCGCTGTGGGCCGTCAAGATCACCCGCGAGCTGTGGGTGCGCCAGGTCTGGACCGACGCCCGCCCCGTCGGCGTCATGCGCGAGGCCTGCCTCAGCGACAACGAAAAGGTCGTCGTCTCGGCCGTGCGCTTCTTCCTCGGCGGCGACAAGGCCCGCGAGGAGCTCGAGGACGACAGCAGCGACGACGAAGGCGGCGGCGCTGCCGCCGCGCCCGACCTGCAGAAGCTCAAGCAGAGCAACCAGCACCACAAGAAGACGAAAAAGGTCGCCAAGCGCTACGAGCGCGCCGTCGAAAAGGTCAAGAAGATGGAGCGCAAGAAGCACCAGCCGCACATGCTCAACTTCTCGGCTCTGGTATGTGGTCTCTATCCTACTCTGTCAGCCTTCTCCCACTAACAAACACAGCACCTGCTGCACGCGCCGCAAGACTTTGCCGAGGCCCTCTTTGCCCGCCACCTGCAGTCGACCAAGTGCCGCTTCTCGCTCGAGAGCAAGCTGCAGGTCCTGCAGCTGGTGACGCGTCTGCACGGCCTGCACCGCCTGATCGTGCTGCCGCTGTTCAGCTGGTTCACAAAGTACCTGACGCCGCGCCAGGCCAACGTGACCACCTTCCTGGCCTCGCTCGCCCAGGCCGTGCACGACCAGGTGCCGCCCGACGCGCTCGAGCCGCTCGTGGCCAAGATTGCCAACGAGTTCGTGACGGAGGCGTCGGCCGCCGAGGTCGCGGCCGCCGGCCTGACGGCGATTCGCGAAGTTGCGCTGCGCCAACCGCTGGCCATGAACGAGACGCTGCTGCAGGACCTGGTGCTGCTGCGCAAGAGCAAGGACAAGGGCGTCATGATGGCGGCCCGCGGCCTCCTTTCGCTCTTCCGCGTCGTCGGTGCTGAGATGCTGGCCAAGAAGGACCGCGGCAAGGACGCCACCATGGGCCTGCGCAGCGGCGAGATGGGGCTGCGCAAGTTTGGTGAGGAGACTGGTGGCGGCATCGAGGGCATCGAGCTGCTCGAGCAGTGGAAGGCCGAGGAGCGCAAGCGGAAACGGGCCGAGAAGGCTGCTGCCAAAGCCGACGCTGGCGGTGACGACGACGGGGACGAAGACAACGAGGACGAGGACGACGACGATTCCGACGACGAGTCTGAGGCCGGCTCGAGCGAGTGGGACATGTCGTACGACAGCGACGACTCGGGCGGCTGGATCGACGTCAGCAGCGAGGACGAGGCCGAGAAGCTGCCGCCGGTCAAGCGGCAAAGAAAGGGCAAGAAGTCGCAGGAGGATGGCGAGAGCGAGGAGGACGAGGATGACGAGGACGAAGACGAGGAGGATGAGGAAGACGACGAGGGCAGCAGCGACGAGGACAGCGAAGCGGAAGAGGGCGGCAAGCCGGGCATTTCCAAGCTTGCCACGACCACGATCCTCACGCCGGCCGACCTGGCCAAGCTGCAGGAGCTGCGCATGGCGGCCAGCATCGACAAGGCCATGGGCCGGCCGGCGGCCAAGGCGGCCAAGGCCAAGACGGCCACCGGCGAGGGCGGCAACGTGGTGAGCGACGCGGCGGCGGCCAAGGCGGCGAAGATTGCCGCGCGCGCAGCGGCAACGAACGCGACGAACGCGGCGGCGGCGGCGGCGTCCAGCAGCCGGTACCAGAAGGCGATGGCGGCGCGGCACACGGAGGACGGGCTGACGGCGGCGGAGATCGAGCTGGCGTCGACGCTGCGCAAGACAACCAAGGAGGAGCGCATTGCGCGGGCGCAGGAGGGCAAGCCGGAGCGGGACTCTCACAAGTCGACGCAGGCGATCCGCAAGGCCAAGAAGGAGGCCGAGGGCAAGTCGATGACGAACAAGGAAAAGGCGCGCAAGAAGAACATCTTCATGACGATGGGCAAGGCGCGGCGCAAGAACCGGCGAAGCCTGGTCGAGACCAGCAAGGTGCTGACCCAGCACGTGGCGCGGGCTAAGCGCGGCGGCCGGCGCGGCAACCGGAACCTGCAGCGGTAGGGGGTGTGTTAGCAGGGCGGCGGTGGACAGATAGTATAGAGCCAAAGAAAGAATCAACAGACGGTTTTGGGCCACCAACGGCACGCAGGCAGTGCTGGTGGTAAGCCTAGCACAGCCTCACAAGCGTGGTGAGCCTCTATTGGACAGCAAGCCAACAGGTGTGATCGCGTGGGAGGAAAAACGCCTGGGTGCCTTGGGCCTTTTTGGCCTTTGGAGCTGTGGCGCTTTTCTTGCAGCAGACATCGTCTTTCGATCGAGGTTTTTCTTCCGGTCTTCTTGCAAGTGAGACGTGCGGCGGGCTGGTGCGACACTCCCGGTTCGTAATGTCGGCGCAAGCGATTCCAGATGCCGGCGTGGTACTCCGGAGACATAGCGACGATTTGCCCCGGGACTCGAATTTCGAAAACCATGTCGCCGGAAGCGGCCCCAACGGCGGTGAATGGCACTGCCGCCCAGAGCCCGCCTCGGCCGCCCTGGCCACAACGCCCGCATCGCCCTCCTCGAGCGTCGTCGACACGTCATCGAGCTCAAAGTCGCGCCAGACCATATACGAGGCCGCCAAGTTGGGGGACTTGCCCATGATGCAACAGATGCTCAGACTCTTCCTGAACCTTGGGGAACTGCGCGGGACAAACGGCGTCACGCCGCTTCAGCTGGCCGCCGAGGAGGGCCACACCGAGATGGTCCGGCTGCTGCTGACCAACGGCGCCGACCCCGACCCGCACGACAACTGCGGGCTGACGCCGCTGTGGTATGCAGCCGAAAATGGCCATGGCGAGATCGTGCAGCTGCTAATCGACGCACACGCCGACGTGGAAGTCGCTTCCAAGGACACCAAGTGGCGACCCCTCCACCGGGCGGCCAAGCGCGGCCATCTCGCCGTGGCCCAGAAGCTGCTGCAGGCCGGCGCCTGCGCGGAGCCAGAAAAGGACAGCCGCGACGTGACAACGGCCTCCCCGCTGTATATGGCAGCAGAAGGCGGCCACACTGCGCTCGCGCAGCTGCTGATCCGGAACGGTGCCAACACCAACTCCAGTCGCAAGCCGAAAGGCTATGGCCCGCTGCACGCGGCGGCCCACGCCGGCCACGCCGACATGGTCGCCCTTCTCCTCGACAACTGGGCCCGCACCGACTGCACGGTCCACGGCTCGCCGCCGCTCGTTCTTGCCGCGCTGCGGAACCATGTCGGCGTTGTCGACCTGCTGCTGCAAAGAGGCGCGGACATCAACGCATACCACCACGAACCGGACTTGTGGCCGCTGTGTCACCATGCCGAGGTCGGCGACCTACGGTCGCGGAAAGACGGCGCCGCTGCAGAGACCCGGCCAAAAATCGGCCCGACCGCGCTGTATGCAGCCGCGAAGCAAGGCAACATCGGAATGGTCAAGCTGCTCCTTGACCGTGGTGCCCATGTCGACACGCAGCTGCAGGACGGCCTGACCGCCCTGTGGATTTCCTCGTATGCCGGCCACGCCGAGGTGGTCAAGGCCCTTCTCGAGAGCGGTGCCAACGTGGACATTCTGGACAATTGCGGCACAACGGCGCTGTATGCCGCCTCGCGGGAGGGCCACTTCGAGGTGGTCAACATGCTGCTCGGCCGTGGCGCCAACGTAAACATCCAGCGGCACGGCGGCGGGACGGCTCTGTGGGTGGCCTCGTTTGCTGGCCACGCCGATGTTGCCAAGACGCTCATCCGTTGTGGTGCCAGGGTGAATGCCGTCGGGAAACAGGGCACGACCGCGTTGTATGCAGCCGCGGCGGAGGGCCGGGCTGAGGTGGTCAGTGTCCTCCTCGAACACGGCGCCAAGTCGACGGCCGCCAGCACGTATAAGCAGCGGCTGCCCCTGCATGCAGCGGCAAAGAAAGGGCACCTGGAGGTGGTGAAGCAGCTGGTGCACAAATACCCAAACGACGTGAACAAGGCGGACGCGGTCGGCCAGACGCCTGTGCTTTTGGCATTGGATAGAAACTCGCCTGAGCACCGCGAGGTGGTCTTGTATATGTTGGAGAATGCAAATATGATGTAGAAAGGAATGGGGAGCGCATCACGTTGATTGTCGTCCGTGTCTAATACGCGTGGGTGGAAGAAATACAAGGAAGCCAAATAAATAAACGTCGTTTCCCATCGTGTCAAAGCCCCCCCCCCCCCCGCCCCCGCCCTTATATAAGATGCATGTCTACTCCCATCCCGGGAGCGCCTTCCGTTTCTGGCCCCCTCGCCCTGGGCCTCTTCCGTGCTTATAAAGCAAAGCAAACCAGGCAAACCCGTCAGCATACAACGCCAGGAAAAACAAAGACACAAGCACACAGACAACAGAGCCCTCAGTTCCAGCCGCCGCCGGCTTGCCCGCGTGTCCAGTCGTAGACCGTCTCGAGATAGTCCGACCAGGCCTCGCCTGACAGCGTCGGCACGTTGGACACGCGCTTGCCCGTGATCTCGTCGGCGCCGAGAAAGGCCAGGTCCATCTCGCCGGAAAACTTGGTGTAGTGCTTGTTGGTGAACTTGAGCGTGCCGCGGTGCTCGCCCGTCTGCACGTGCTTGTCGGCCCGCCCGCGCCCGCGCCACCGCACGTAGAACTTGAGCGGCGGCCGCCCGCCGCCCGTGTAGCCGTGGACGGGGCCGGGTTCGGAGCCGGCGTTGGTGCTGGCGCTGGGCCCAGCGCTGCCGCTGCCGTCCGGGCCGGGTCCCGGCCCCAGACTGTGGCCTGCTGGTGGCGCCGACGGTCTCTCGTTGGCGGCATGCATGTGTGCGCTGCCGCCAGCCGCCGCCATCCTGCCGTCATGACCCCCACTGGGCCGGCCTCCTCCATGTTGGCTGCCCGGCGGGCCGCCGCTGTACAGCATCCCGCCATCGCTTCCGTGGGGACCGCCCATCAGCGGACCAAGACCGCCGAGGCTGCGCATCGCGCCCGGACCAGGGCCCATCCCCCGCATGTCAGGCAGGCCATGCATGGCCGGCAACTCCGACGGCCCGTCTCCTATCCGCGGCTTCTTTTCGAGGGGCAGAATGAACTGTTGGTGCTGTCGTTGTTGCTGTTGCTGTTGCTGTTGTTGCTGCTGCTGCTGTTGATGTTGCTGCTGCTGCTGCTGTGATTGTTGCGGTTGGTGGTGTTGCTGCTGTGGCTGCTGCGGTTGCTGTGGCTGTGGCATATCGTCGCCGCGGTCTCCGGCGCCGCGCGGGCCGCCAGGCGGCGGCAGCTTGCGTTTGCTTCCGGGAGCAGCGTCGTCCGCACCACCACCACCACTGCCACTGCCTGTCCGGCTGTCCGGGTCGTCGCCGGCGTCGACACGGCGGACGTGGGTGGCCAGCAGCTTCTCGTCGGCCGAGAGGAACAGCACGCCAAAGACGACGCCAAAGTTGAAGGTGCCGCGGTAGACGCCCGGCGTGGCGGTCGGGGCAACGTCGAGCGTCAGGTTGCCGTTGACGAACCAGCGCTCGTGCAGCTCCTTGGACGAGACGATGTAGGCGCCGACGACGGTGGCCGGCGGCAGCGGGTGGTCCGGGTCGGTCTTGCGCACGCTGCCCTTGGGGCGGCCGCGCGGGCGGGTGGCGGCGGCGGCAGACGCGTCGCGGCGCGCCTCCCACTCGCGCGCCATGGCATCGCGCAGGGCCTCGACGTCGGGCGCCATGCGGCGGAAGTGGCCGGCGGCGACCTGCTCGCGGAACAGCGCCAGCACCTCGTCGGCCGACGACTGGTACGGCGGCGGCAGGCCGTAGAAGCGGAACTGCGCCAGCACAAACTTGCGCGTCAGCGTGTGCGCCGCCTCCAGGTCCGTGATCTTCTCCATCTTGGGCGGCCGCCCGCGCCCGGCCTTGATCTTCCACCGGTCCGGGTCGCCGGGGTAGCAGAGCCGCAGCAGGTACTGCGGCCGCTCAAACGCCACGCCGTCAATCGTCGTAAACGTGCCGTCGTACTGGAACCCGCCGCGCCGGATCGTCTCCGGCTTCGACGGCGACGGCGGAGGGAGCGCCATGGGGGGGTAAGGGGAAGGGGCGAGCAGCAGAGGTCGGGGGGATGCTCGTGTAAGTGCCTTGGTTTTTCGTCTTTTTTTTTGAAGCAAAAAAAATGGTTAAATTTCCCGCGTCAGAAGAGGGGCCCCCTTCGAGGGAAGGCGAGAATAAAAAAATTCGAAAAGAAAATTCGGAAATAAAGAACCAAATCGAAAAACAGGCAGCCGGCAGACCGCGCCATGCCCAATGCGGAAGTGGAGCGCGGAGAATTCTCCTGCACGCGACGGCTACAGTGTCTGATTGGGCCAAGCGCATCGTGAGGCAAGATCGTACGCGTGCGTGTTAATATGTGCGACCAGACGTATAGACAGGACACTCTAGGAACTATTACAGGCGAGGGAAGACCCTTGCAAAACGAGAAAACCCAACCTCCAGGTCATGGAATAGAAGATACACAAAAGAAATATGCGTAGAACACAGGGCTGTGGCTCGCCATAACAGAGAAGACAGAGAAGGAAAAAAGAGGAAGAGAGAGGAAGAGAAATGAAGAAAAAATACCGCAATTAGTGGCGGTGCCCGTCGTGCTCGCCGTGGCTGCCTTCGCCCGGCGGCGAGCCCGTGCGCGACGCTGCGCGCGAGCCGGCCGAGCAGCAGCCCTTGCCCGTGCAGTCGTCCACGCAGTCCAGCAGACAGCTCGGCCCGCCGTACCCGGCCACGCCGCCCTCGTCGCGGCCGGCGCGCAGCGCCGTGGCCGTCAGCAGCTCCGGCGACATAGACACGGCGAGCGCGGCGGCAACGTCGGCGTTGGAGGAAGTGCTGCGGTTGGCATTGCCGCTGCCGCTATCTGCCAGTGCCCAGGCACGGTCGCTGCTGCGGCCGTCGCCGCTGCTGGTGCTAAAGTTGCCGCCGGGCACGCCGTTGCCGCGCGCCAGCCGGAACTCGGGCTGGATGGTGGCGCTGTGGATGCCGTAGCCGTGCAGGCACTTGCGCACGCGGCGGGCCAGCGCCATGTACTTCTCGCCGCCCGACTCGGAGATGGGGAAAGACACCTCGATGTGCAGCGACGCGACAATCTGCGTGTCCGACAGCTGCCACACGTGGATGTGGTGGCAGCTGAGCACGCCGTCCAGGTCCTGGATGTCCTCGCGGATGTCGTTGAGGTTGATGTGCTCGGGCGTCGCCTGCAGCAGGATCTTGGACGTCGCCAGCGTCAGCGGCAGCGCCGAGCGCAGGATGATCACCGTGATCAGCAGCGACACCAGCGGGTCTGCGTACATGCGGTACGTCCACGTCGTCTTCCAGATCACCAGCGCCGTCACGATCACGCCAATGTTGCCCAGCGCATCGCCCATCACGTGCAGGATCATCGCGTTCATGCCCATGTCGCCGTGGCTGTGCCCGTGCGCCTGGGCCGGGTCGCGCGGCATCGTGTGGTGGTGGCCGCCGTGCGAGTCGCGGCGCGCACGCCGCGCAACCCCGGAGCCGTGGCGCTGGTGGCTGTGCGCGTGGCTGTGGCTGTGGCCGCTGCTGTGGCTGTGGTGGTGTTGCTGCTGCTGCTGCTGCTGCTGGCCAGGGCTGTCGGTGGCCCGCTCCCCCTGGGTCGACGGCTTGCTGTTGCTGCTGCTCCCAATCAGTGGCGTCGTCTCCGTGGCGCCGTGCTCGTGGTGCGACTCGTGGCCGGTGCCGCCCGAGACAGACGCGCTGCTGCCCTTGTTGTCGACGGCCGTGTTGTCGTCCGAGTCGCTCTGCTCCTCGTCCTCGACGTTGCGCGTCTGGCTGGCCTCGATGATGGAGCGGATGTTGTTGCGGAAGCTGGCCGGGTGGATGCCGATCTCGTCGATGCTCGTCGGTACGCGACGGTGGCTGCTGTTGGCGCGGCCCCGCGCGCTCGCCGCATCGCCCCGGGACCGCGCCGACCCGCGGCTGGCAGACCGGGCACTGCGCTGGTTGAGGCTGCGCGTATCCGAAAAGGTGATATGGCGGCCCGTCTCCGGGCTCTCTGGGCGACGCGCGTCCGTGTCGGCGTCCGTGGTGGCAGCGGCAACGTCGTCGTCGTCGTCTTCGTCCTCTTGGCAGGTATCTTCGTCGTCAATTGCCGTCGAGCCATGCGGCTCATCGCCGTGAACGTGCCCGTGCTCGCCGTCGTGGTTGTGGCCGGCCTCGACGTCGTCTTCGCCCTCGCCGCCGCCGTGCGAGTGGCCGTGACCGCCCAGCACCCAGAAGCCAACGAGGTTGGAGAGCAAGCCGAAACAGCCCACAATCAGGACGACCTGGGGGCTCTTGATGTCGGGGGGGTCGAAGAACCGCTGGATGGCTTCGAGAACGATGGTGACGCAGAGGCCGATAAGAAAGGTCGCGTTGAAGAAGGCACCGAGAATCTCTGCACGGAGCCACTGCGAAGGAAAAAAAAGTCAGGACGCGGGGGACACGCGACGAGGATCAACAGCAAGGCAGACTTACACCATAGGAGTAGCGGTCGTTGCTGTCTTTCTGGGCCAGCGTGACGGCCCAGAGACCGACGGCGAGGGAAATGATGTCGTTAAGCTAGTCGGAAGTCAGCAGCGAAGAGGAGAAAAAGACAGTCGCGGCGCAACACGCACCATGTGGAAGGCATCGGCAATGAGAGCCAGGCTCTGGACATAGTAGCCGACGCCAAGCTCGATGGCGAGGAAGACGGTGTCCAGCGCCATCATGACGCATATGCGCGTCGTCTTCGACCACGCCTTCATCGTGGGCGGCTGATTGCGTTGAGGGCGAAAAAAAAAGCACAGTCGGCAGCCGTGGATGAAGAAGAGGTGCGAAGGGGAAGGCGAGGGATATTATCCGGTCGGCGGCATCTGACTAAAATGGTGCGATGGCTGCGATGGAGACGGGGGAGAGGGGGGGGGGTCTTGATGGAACTGGAGAAAGACCGTTAAACCGGGGTTTGTTGGATGGAGCAGGAGCCAGCGAGACCGGAAGCACGCCACAAAGGAGAAAACGGAGATACGATGCGCATGCGGCGAGCACGCAGAGAGTGGGGCACCTTGGCGCAAAACTGGCGGTCACATGACCAGCTATGTGCGCTTTTGTGCGCTTGTGCGCCGCTGCTCTCGACCACCCCGCTGCTGCTTTGGGCCAGGCTGCATCGTATTCGGAAGGGGCTTGGTCCGGGCCCTGTTCTTTCCCCGTTCCCAGGCAGCATGCCTTTTGCAGCTGCTGCAAAGGGAAATGAGGGTGTCGTCGATAAGGACGGGGAGCCGAGCTCTTCAGGCCTCTCTACTCCGTATTCGCCCCCTTTTGTCGTCTTCTTCTCCTCGGGCATGAAAACACGAGACGGCCAGAGCTGCAGCCGGCCCTACGCAACGTTTGTCAAACGACGGGACAGTATCCGCCGGTTCTTTTGTGCGCCAAGGACCGGGCCCTATGCTTTTTTCCTCTTTTATCCTTCTCACCTCTCATTTCCCTCTCTTCGTTTTCCAGCGCTGCGGCGCAACGAGAGGAGCGTGCCTGAGCTACGGTGGCCTCTTCGCCTTGCCAAGAGGTCTCCAC
This sequence comes from Ceratocystiopsis sp. VPRI43766, assembly GCA_019925685.1. Lineage (NCBI taxonomy): Eukaryota > Fungi > Ascomycota > Sordariomycetes > Ophiostomatales > Ophiostomataceae > Ceratocystiopsis > Ceratocystiopsis sp. VPRI43766. The sequence goes on along the minus strand of JADHKF010000029.1, from coordinate 213,558 downwards.
CGATGACGACGCGTTCCGCGGTGTATCGTTTTGGTGACGGTTTTGGTGACTGTTCTGATGACTACTGGAAGGGCATCAGTGAATGGAAAGGAGATGGGACATGAACGAAGACCATTCATCCGCGGGAGTGATGCAAACTATCTGACCACTCGAAAGCGAGCAGCATTCACGATCTGCACTCACATAGTCGCGCAGGAGCACAAAACGCATACTCGGCCTTTTGCGTCTTTGTCTGACTCTTCTCGGCACCGTAACGCATGCTCCCATCGCAAGAATGACTCTTGGTTACGTGGCCACCAGACGCCCAGCTTCGTTGCTGCTGGCCAGACGCATCTGGACAAACACCAAGCCAATTCGCAAGACCTTGGCCGAGAGAAGGACCAGCAGAGCCACGTCCTTATTCTCTTGGACGCTGCCAGTCCCCTTGGCGCAACGCGTCCTGCGGGCCAACAGCAGCTGACACTATTGCGGCTGCCTTGCGGCTCACTGGGGGAACGCCCAGTTGTCGTCACCGGCCTCCTCATAGGGCTGCTTGTGGATAGTCTTTCGTTGCAACTGCGGTCTAGTGGCCGAGTGCTGTATTATTATGCTACCGGCTGCTCTGTGCACTGTGGGTGAGCTTAGTCTGCCAGGTTTTGCAGCAAACTCACTGGATTTCACAGTATTGCCGGTAAACACTGATGATTGTGTCGATTGCAGCACAGAGCTATTCTGCACTTTGCAGAACGTGTGGCTGTTGTATACCGTTTGATTTCCTTTCGTTCTATTCCTTCTTCTCTTTTTCCATTTCCTTATTTCCTTATTTCCTTTCTTTTATCTCTTCCATTTGTGCTCTCTTCTTCTCTTTTCTCATTTTTCTTCCTTCTTCCTCCTTTATGCCTTCTCTAATTTCTCAAGATCTCATCTCCCCTTCTACCTCCGCACTCCACGGCCTTATAGAGCCTCGTTGCATTGGCCGCTCGATCATTTATCAGATAAACTAACCGCGTTTAATTCTCCGTGAACCGCCCTCGTACTCGTACCGGAAACGTGCAGCAGCCCGCCAGTGGCCCCGCCCAGCGGGTCCAGGGCCTAATAGGATCGTCGGCCCGCCGACCCGTCTTTAGCGAGGCCCGGCGCTCCCCTGGGCCGGAGCTCCGCGCGATGGACGACGAGCGGACGCGACCCCCGGCGCCGGTCATTCGCTGGGCAGAGCCCAGATAGGCGGCATGCTCGGGGTCTGGAGCCATCTCCCTTCCTCTCGGGCCAGCAGCGGCCGAGTGAACGGGCGAGTTCATAAGTCCCCGTCGTTGAAGTGTATTTCTACTTTTCTCTTTGTTTCTGAGCTGTTTTCTGAGTTTCTGTTCTTGAGGCGTTTCTTTCCTATTGCTCTTCCGCTTCGGTGGCCTCCCTCTCACGCTCACCATCTACAGAATCCTCCACGACCATGGCAGCCGAATCCTCTCCAAGCACGGCCGGCGCCGACGCCGACCGGTCGTCCCGCGAGAGCAGCCGGACGCCGAGCACGGATGCCGCCGCGTCGTCGCCGCCGCCCAGCAGCCCGCCGCCGCCGCTGCCGGCTGAGCGGGTCAAGAGCGCGCGGCGGCTGGCCCGCGAAAAGCTGGCGGCGCTGACGCTCGAGGAGAAGGTCTCGCTGCTCACCGCCGCCGACTTCTGGCGCACCCAGGCCATCCCGGCCAAGGGCATCCCCGCGGCCAAGACGACCGACGGGCCCAACGGCGCGCGCGGCGCCAAGTTTGTCGGCGGCACGCGCGCGGCGCTGTTCCCCTGCGGCACCGCCCTGGCCGCCACATGGAACACGGCGCTGCTGCAGCGCGTCGGCCAGCACCTGGGCTACGAGGCGCAGGCCCGGTCGGCCCAGGTGCTGCTGGGGCCCGTCGTCTGCATGCACCGCCACCCGACCGGCGGACGCAACTTTGAGGCCTTTTCCGAGGACCCGCTGCTGACCGGCAAGCTGGCGGCCGCGTACGTGCGAGGGGTGCAGCAGACGGGCGTGGCCGCGGCGATCAAGCGTGAGTTTTTTTTTTTTTTTTTTTGGGCGAATTCTTCCTTTGATTCCTGCCAATCTCTGACGACCAGACTTTGTCGCCAACGACCAGGAGACCAACCGCAACACCGTCAACGCCGTCATCGGCGAGCGGGCGCTGCGCGAGATCTACCTGCGGCCGTTTGAGATTGCCATCCGCGAGGCGACGCCGTGGTGCGTCATGACGTCGTACAACCGCGTCAACGGCGTGCACGCCGACGCCAACGTCTTCACGCTCCAGACGGTCCTGCGCGGCGAGTGGGGGTTCGACGGCACCGTCATCAGCGACTGGGACGGCGTCAACTCGGTCGTCGAGAGCATCGACGCCGGCTGCGACATTGAGTTCCCCCACTCGACCAAGTGGCGCTATGACAAGGCCGTGCAGGCCGTGCGCGACGGCCGCTTGGCCGAGGCCGCCGTCGACCGCGCCGCCGAGAACGCGCTGACGCTGGTGCTGCGCGTCAAGGCCGACGACGACCTGGTGCCCGAGCCGCCCGAGCGCGAGGACGACCGCCCGGCCACGCGCGCCCTGATCCGCGACGCCGGCGTCCAGGGCCTGACGCTGCTCAAGAACGACGGCGGCCTGCTGCCGCTGGACCCGCGCACGACCACCGTCGCCGTCATCGGGCCCAATGCCGACCGCGCCATCGGCGGCGGCGGCGGCAGCGCCAGCCTCAACCCGTACTATACGACGAAGCCGCTCGACAGCATCCGGAAAGCCGTGGCGGCGGCCGTCGGCGCGGATGGCGACGATGATGCGGCCGTTGCAGCTCGCGTCACGTACGCGGCCGGCTGCCACATCAACAAGTGGCTGCCGGTGGCGTCGCCGTTCTGCCGCACGGCCGACGGCGCGCCGGGCGTGACAATCGACTGGTATGCCGGCGACCGGTTCGAGGGCGCGCCCGTGCTGCGCGAGACACGGCCCAACACGGACCTGTTCCTGTGGGACTCGGCGCCGCTGGACCGCGTCGGGCCGGCCTGGTCGGCCGTCGTGCGCACGCGGCTGACGCCGGCCACGACGGGGCGCCACGCCCTTAGCTTCATGAGCGTCGGCCCCGGCCGGCTGTTCATCGACGGCCACGAGGCCGTCGACCTCTGGGACTGGACCGAGCCGGGCGAGGCCATGTTCGACGGCAGCGCCGACTGCGTGCGCACGCTGGCGCTCGAGGCCGGGCGCGCCGTCGAGCTGCGCGTCGACATGACCAACGAGCTGCGGCCGCGGCGCAAGCAGGCCGAGGCGCACATGACGCACAAGTTTGGCGGCTGCCGCATCGGCTACCAGGAGGCGGCCGGGGCCGACGACCTGCGCGCGGCCGTGGCAGCCGCCCAGGCCGCCGACGTCGCCGTCGTCGTCGTCGGCCTCGACCACGAGTGGGAGTCCGAGGGCTACGACCGCCAGACCATGGCCCTGCCGCTGGACGGCAGCCAGGACCGGCTGGTGGCCGCCGTCGTCGCCGCCAACCCGCGCACCGTCGTCGTCAACCAGTCCGGGTCGCCCGTGGCCATGCCGTGGGCCGGGGCCGTGCCCGCCATCCTGCAGGCCTGGTACCAGGGCCAGGAGGCCGGCAACGCGCTGGCCGACGTGCTGTTTGGCGCCGCCAACCCCAGCGGCAAGCTGCCCTGCACGTTCCCGCGCCGCCTGCAGGACACGCCCGCCTTCCACAACTGGCCCGGCGAGAACCTCGAGGTCGTGTACGGCGAGGGCCTGTACATTGGCTACCGCCACTACGACCGCGTCCAGGTCGCGCCGCTCTTCCCCTTTGGCCACGGCCTGTCGTACACCGTCTTTGAGTATGGCCGCCCGTCCATCAGCAGCAAGGTGCTGCAGCCGCCGTCAGCGGCCGGCGCCCGCTCCATCGACCTGCTCATGGCCGTCACCAACGTCGGCCCCGTCCACGGCGCCGAGACCGTCCAGGTGTACGTGCACGCGCACGCGCCGCGGCTGCCGCGGCCCGACAAGGAGCTCGTCGCGTTCGAAAAGGTCTTTCTCGACCCGGGCGAGACCACGCACATCCGCGTGGCCCTCGACAAGTTTGCCGTCGGCTACTACGACACGTCGCTCGGCCGCTGGATCGCCGAAAAGGGCACTTTTACCGTGCTTCTGGGTGCATCGTCGACAGACATTCGGTGGGTTCTTCTTTGCTTGTCTTGCACTCTCGTCGTCTTTTCTCCCATCATCGCCGTTCTCGTCCTCGTGCTAACCTCTCTCCAGGCAATCCATCTCGTTCGAGGTCAAAGAATCCTTCACATGGATCTTCTGACGGCGCTGGCTTCGGCTTGGGTCTCGCGGTATCGGTGGTTTCGTACGCTTGTGCTTTTCGTTGTATCTTGATAAAGTATTCTTCTCTTGTCGTAGAAGTATTTTTGAGCACGGCAAAATACAGTGCTTGTACCTTCCCCCCAGCAGTGACGTTGCCCCCTGTAAACGCTAAACGGCGTGGCGCCGCGTACCTGGCCAGATTCGGGGTAGCGCCCCTATTGAGCCAACTCTCCTCTTCCACGACGCATTCCGGCCACGCACACAACCACGCTCTCGCATCGGGCTGCAATCCGTCTCGCGCGCCCTCCGACGCCCGCATCCAATCCTCATCCGACCTCTCCGTCCGCCGCAGACCCGTTTTCGACGCGCAAAGGGCATGGCTGCCTGCCATGGCGCCGCCTTATAGCAACGGCTTCCAAGCCTCCTCCTCATCCTCCTTCATGGCGCCTCCCTCGTCCTTTGCCTCCGTGGCCGCCGGCTCCGACGACAACTTTGGCGCCCTCTTTCTCAATGTGATGCGTCTGCTCGGCCAGGCCATCCTGCGTCGCACCATCAACGCCCTGGCCGTCGTCATCAGCGTCTTCGTCACCGGCAGCCGCAGCACAGGCGACCTTTTCCTTCAGATCGCGCGCAGCAGCAGCAGCAGCAGCAGCAGCAGCAGCAGCGGCAGCCCAGATGACCGCAGGCGACAGCAACGGCCGCTGCTCGTTGTGGTCGACGTGCTGCTGCGCCTGCTGCGGCACAACCTGGCGCCACAGCGCGTCATCAGCCTGCCGCACTTTGTCGTGGGCTTCTGGGTCCTGGTGCTGCTCTGGGGCGAGCGGGGGACGTACCACGCGAGCGTCGCCAGCTGCCACTGGGACCACTGGGAGAAATGGGTAGGTCTTGATGATTGGACGCAGAAGTAGCAGCAGCAGCAGCAGCAGCAGCAGTAGCAGACCATGCTAACAACGCACCACAGCCCGCCGGCGCAACGCCTCATCACCTCGTCCTCGTGGCCGACCCCCAGCTCATCGACGCACACTCGTATCCCGGCCGCCCGTGGCCCATCAGCGCCCTGACAATGACCATCACCGACAACTACATGCGTCGCTCGTACCGCGAGCTGCAGGAGCAGCTGCGCCCGGACTCCGTCTTCTTCCTGGGCGACCTGTTTGACGGCGGCCGCGAATGGCGGCCGCAGCACGGCGAGTTTTCCGAGGACCCGGCCTGGAGCACGCGCCCGGCCAGCGAGAAGGCGTACGCCAAGATGTGGCGCAAAAAGTACAACGATGACTACTGGATGCGCGAGTACAGCCGCTTCGGCGACATCTTCCTGCGGCCCGAGACCTTTGGCGGCTCCGACCCGGGCAGCGATGGCAAAGACGATGTCGCGGGCTACAGCGACCGCAGCGGGCGCAAAACGCCGCCCGGCGGCCCGCGCGGCCGCCGCCTCGTGGCCAGCCTGCCGGGCAACCACGACCTGGGCTTCGGCGACGACATCAAGGTGTCGGTGCGCGACCGCTTCGAGGCGTACTTTGGCGAGAGCAACCGCGTCGACGTGATCGGCAACCACTCGTTTGTGTCGGTCGACACCGTCTCGCTGAGCGCCGCCTCGTCGGACCACGCGAGCGAGGTCGACATGAAGCCCATCTACGGGCCGGCCGACGAGTTTGTGCGCAACGTTGCCTGGGCCAAGCAGAAGGCCGTGGCGCGCGCGCTGCGCTACCAGTCCGGCCGCGTCGAGGAGGTGCCGCGCTACCCGCGCCGCGTGCAGGGCCTCGACGCGGCCCAGTTCGACCTCGACGCGCAGCACCGCGCGCTCGGCCAGGTGGACGACGCCCTGCCGCCGCCCGCCGACCTGCCGACCGTGCTGCTGAGCCACGTGCCGCTGTACCGGCCGCCCGACACCGCGTGCGGGCCCCTGCGCGAGCACTGGCCGCCGGCCCGGGTTGTGGACGAAGACAGCGGCAAGACCATTGCGCCAGACCCGCGCAACGCGCTGCCGGTCGCGCGCGGCTACCAGTACCAGACGGTGCTGAGCGAGGCCGACTCGGTGCGGCTGGTCAAGGAGATCGGCAACGTCGTGCACGTCTTCTCGGGCGACGACCACGACTACTGCGCCGTCAAGCACGACAGGAAGCAGGCCTTTGTGCCCGAGATCACCGTCAAGGCCTTCAGCATGGCCATGGGCGTGCCCACGCCGGGCTTCCTGATGGTCAGCCTGTACAACCCGGTCGACGAGACGGGGCAGTCGCTGGCTGCGCTGGCCGCGACCAAGGCGGGCGGATCGAAGCAGTTTGAGCCGCTGCCGCCCACCCTCCAGACCCACCTGTGCCTGCTGCCCAACCAGCTGGCCACGTACGCGCGCTACGGCGGCATGGTGGCCGTGTCGCTGGTGCTGCTGGCCATCTACGCGGTGCTGGTGCCGATCCTGGGCCTGCCCGTGTTTGCCTTTGATGCCATGGCCGACGACGGCAGCGGTGGCGGGCTGGCGTCGGAGCTGCTGCCCCTGTATAGCAGCGGCAACCCGAAGAACGGCGGAGCGGGCGGCGCCGGCCTCGGCAACGGCACCAACAAGATCAAGGTTGAGGACGACGAGTACGGCGCGGCCAGCCGCAGCGCGGGCGGGCACGGAAGCGGTGCACACGGCATAGATGACGCAGGGGCTGGTGGCGGTGGTGGTGGCGCGAGCGATTCGTCGGGCTTTATCGCGTTCCAGCCGCCGTCGGCGTCGTACTCCCGCGGGCGCAACCAGCCGCCGCCGGCGGCGTACCACACCAGCGGCGAGAAGCAGGGCCGTTACAAGCCCAAGAGCAGCCGCGCCCGGGCAGCCGCGGCGCCGCGGATCCAGATCCCGGCAGACGACGACGACGACGACTACGACTCGTACGACGACGACAGCGACAGCAGCAGCGGCTACGAGGTCGGCGGCGGCGTCGGCGGGGCGCCTGGCCGCCGCTTCCTGGCCGACAACGACTACATGACGGACGTGTACCTGGGCGGCAGCGGCAGCGGCGGCGGCGGCATCAATAGCAGCCGGTGGCGGCCGGCGACGGCGCGCGGCGGCGTGCTGGGCGCCGGCGCGTGGGTCCTGGGCCAGCTGCAGCGGCTGGTCCTGGGCGAGGGGGGAGGCAGCGGCCGCGGCACGGTGACGCGCATCAGCAGCAGCGGGCGGCGGCGGCGCGGCGGCATCGGCGGCTTTGGCAGCGGCCGGGCGGGCGGCGTGCTGGGCCAGGTGCTGCGGCGGTTCTACCACGCCAGCGGCGGCGGCGGCGGCGGCGGCGGGCCCCTGGCGCGGCGGCGGCGCGGCGGCACGGCGTTTGGGGGCGGCAGCCGGCGGCGGCGGCGGGCGTCGTCGCAGCACCTGCTGAGCCTGGCGGCGGGCGAGTTCTACGCGATGGCGTTCCGGGTGCTGTGGATGGTGGTGGCGTACTGGGGGTGGCTGAACTACCAAGGCTGAGGCGGCCGTTCGCAGGAGAAAAAAAAACGGGACGGGCCAGTGGACGGGAGCGGCCCCTGAAACACGCGTGTGCGGTGTCAGAATGAAAGCGTTTTTTTTTATTTTTGTGTCTTTGTATTTGTATTTGCTCGTCTTTGTTGTTTGGATATAGTGAGCGCCGGAAAATACATACAGGCTGTTACGGCGCCGGTCTTTGCTGCTGGACCGAGCCTGGAAAAATGGGCTAGCAAAGCACACGTGATCCACACGACGGTTCGCGACGACGAATTTAAACTTATTTCGCACCGCACCGCATCGCAGCTCTCTCTCTCTCTCTCATCCGCACTCTGTCCTCCGTCCTGCTCGTCTCGCGTAGCGTCGCGACTCGCCATCTCTCTTTTGCCCTGTTCTTTTTGTTTGTTCTCTTACCTCCACCGTCTTTTTGATTGGCCAAACGACTTTTGGGAGCTTGTCTTTCCACCATCTCTTTTGCTCCTCTTCCTTCTTTTGCTTATCCATTTGCTCTTCATCTACCCTTCTGGCTTATATTTCTGTGTCTCTTTTTTGAACCTCGGCGATACTTCAGCTGTTCATCTCTCAAATCGTATTGCCCGTCTTCTGTTCCGTTTCTATCGTCTTCATCATGAACGCCCCCGATCGGTAAGTTCTGCGGATCCATCTCCATGAGAGCTTTGCACGCGGTTGGACAGTCCTTCTTGATTTTTCGTTTTGTGTGTTTGTGTTTCTGTTGCTTGGCTCTCGTCAAGGACGTGATGGCCATCGACCACATTTATGTTCGCCATCCCATGATGCGACGACGGTCACGGGATGGTACATGGCCCAGCATGTCATCCGGGAGGAAGGCACAATGGACGGAATGAGACTTGCGTGGAATATCGTGACACACGTTTTCTGTGACATCAGTCGCTCTTTCCCTATTCACTTCGTCCCCTTCCTGCTGCGTCATCACAAGTGTGGTGAATACCTCCCCCCCCTCAAGACTATTTCAATCGATGGCAGAGCAGGCTTCGTTTTGGTTTCGTCCAACAAAACATCAGAAAGCCACCATGCCTCGCTTCCAGCACCGCAATGTCCCGTCGAGGTTGTCTTCTTTTCAAGTTGCTGTTTTCGGAGAGATGCATACGATAGTGCCGCGAGTGGTTGCTGACCGTTTTTTTGTCCAGATTTGAGCTCTTCATCCTCGGCGATGGCGAGAAGAAGATCACCGAGACGCCGTTTCCTGGTAGGTTGTTTTACCCGCAGTTTGTCCCGCCGAAGATGCTAACAGCCCACTTCCTAGGCATGGCCAACGCGTCCGACTTTCTGATGAAGAAGGAGGACCACACGCTCGGAAATCTGCTTGCAGAGCACCTGAAGATGCACCCCAAGGTGCTGATGGCCGCGTACAAAAGTATGTGCCGAACTGCAGCAGTATAGCTTGCTTGTCTCAGACCACTAACAGTGCAGTCGCCCACCCTAATGTGGCTGAGGTCCAGCTGCGCGTGCAGACGGACGGCACCATCACGCCCAAAGAGGCCCTGGTGGAGGTGTGCAAGCAGCTGGTGGCCTCGCTGGGCCACCTGAGCCGCGAGTTCACGCGCGAGTACGAGCTGCGCCGCATGGCCACGGCCGGCGAGCAGCAGGGTGGCGGTCTGTAACGGAGAGGCAGTATGTCTTTCTTGTCAGCACCCTTTGTGTTTCTTGCACAATGTTTGCTTTTTTTTTTTGGCGTTGGTGGTTTCGGACGGACAAAGCGGTATCTTCTACACAAATGGCGTTCCAGGAGGACGAGTTTTCCATGTTTCTTCGACATAAATAGGTGGCTCGCAGAAAAACAAAGCAATGTGCTGTAATGTATCTTCTTTTCGCATCCAAACAGGCTGTTCCACCAAGCCTGGCCGTGCCCAACGCGACGCTGCTCTCTGCAGCCCGCGGCCGAATTCGTAGATGCTCGTCGTTGTAGGCAACCTGTCCTGCTACATCTTGCCATGCTGCCCGTCCTCGCGTTATGCGGGACCCTCGCCACCGGGAACCAGCTTTGTGTGTCAGTTTCTGTCAGGTGAAGCCCTGCCACCGGGCGTACGAAACATACCATGCATATGTTGTTGCCGTTGAGCAGGATCTTGGACATCTTTGTCTGGCCGCCGGTGTAATCACTGTAGTTGTTAGCACCCTGCCTGCCTGCCTCTTCTCTGCATGAGCAGCACGTACAATTCGGTGACATCCTCAAGGACCATGTCTACAAAAGTCGTGGTCAGCTCAATCCCTAGATGGAGAGACGGAAAGCGGTTGTCACATACTGACGTAGTCGTCAAAGCCGACGAGTGTGCCGCTGAATTCTTGAAGGAAGAAGAGTCAGCTTGAGCCCTTCTCAGACAGTGGAAGCCATATACGTACCCCTCTCGCCCTTCATGATCACCCATATCCGCGAGCCGACACACTTGTCGATGAGTTCTGCGAGACGGTCAGCAGTCTGGACAGAGCGCTGGCCAAATTATCCAAGCCCCTCCCCACTGCGCAGACAAGGACACGAGAACGGACCGAGAGGAAGCAGCTGGGAAGCCATTGTGGGAGGTTGTTCGCCCGAGGAGGGGGGCGGCTCGGTCTCGACGTCCAGGCGGTGCGCGGGCGCACGGCAAATCGTATGAGCGGGCAAACGGCGCTCTCGTAGAAGAACAGAGAGTTGCAGTCACGGCAGTCGTTGCTGCAGTCGTGGCCGGCGTGGTGTCGTGGTGCTGCCGCTCGTCGGGTCGTCGCGGTGGTCGTCGTTGGCAAGGGCGAAAATGCGAAGCTCTTGCGCTGGCACACCCCGCCTATGGCAAGCAGCAGAAAAGTGGGTTCTTTTGGTGAACAGAGAAGGCCGACAAGAAAGAAGACTGCAACAAAAGGAAAACAAATGAAAACTTCTTGTGGTTATGGCCCGTTGAGCGCATACAAAAAGAAAAGAAAAGAAAAAGAAATAGAATAAATAAAGAGGATAAAAACTGTTCGTGGAGGAAAACACTGTTGCATCCTGATCCAGGACAACCCGTGAAAAAAAGAGCAAAAAAAAAAAAGAAAATCAAGGGCAAGAGGGTGATCGAAACCCTGACCTAGGGATCTGCAATCCCTCGCTCTACCACTGAGCTACTCGCCCGTGAAGTTGGTTTAATGCCGGCTTGTTTCTCTCCATATAGTCTGGGTCTCCCCCACTTAGGCCCGACGCGCCATGAACGCCAACCACGGCCGGCGCGTAAACAACGGCTCTTGGCGGGAACAACGGTAAAACAGTGAGACAACACTCCGTCCTCGTTGACTTTTGTGTCTCTGTGTCTTTCCTCTACCCGCTCGCCTATCCCCACGTTAAGCACAGTCTCTTTCGACGGGCTGTGCCGCCGACCACCCAGACCTCAGCCACGCCAGGCGCTCTTTCCTTTTCTCCACCCACCCCTCAACCCCCCCCCCTGGCACCCCCCCAAACAGCCGTGTCGCCTTTTCTGCCGTCAACCTCGCTCGATGCGACCTTGTTCTACTTAAGACCTTGTGGTCGCCATTTGTCTTTATGGGAAAGAATGGCACGGCAGTCTTTCGGTATCGGGCTCCCACTCTCCGATCTACGCTCGAAAGCCCATTCGTCGCCGGAGGCTGCTATTTCTCACCACAGCAGAGCGTGTCGTCGTTTGCGCAACCAGCTCACGCAAGACGAACGCCCTCTCAAGCTTTGAGTGCTGTCCAGTTATATCACTCAACTACCTACTCGAGCTTGCTGTCCATGTCGAATCCGTGGAACGCACGGCCGCAGCAAAACCGCTGGCCGGCACCTTCTACGGCACCCCGGCCAACAGCGTCGCCGTTGCAGCTGCTGGAACGCGGCACGCATATCGTCTACGAGGATGGGGGGTCAGTGAACGTGCCATCACGTCCCTTCATGAGACCCCCCTCGGTTCGGCCGGGCATGTCTGCGGCCAACATTGGTTCCTCGTCAGCATCGGGTTCACGGCAGCTGTGGACCAAAGGTTCCCCCATCGTCTTTTCTCGAAAATCGTCTGTCTCTGCAGTACCCGGGACTCCCACACCGGTGGCGCAGAGAGCCTCTTCGGCGTCCATGATAGCCAGGGCGCGGCAGCGTACCGCTGCCCACCTCCGGAGGAGAAGCCTGCAAACCAGCGCCGCGAAGCCTTTCTTCCAGCGCGAAGGGTCCGAGGCCGACTCTGTGCTCTCGTCCGACAAGGAGAACGCAGATATGCCTGACAAGGAAGCTTCTTTGGAGAAGGAGGATGACGAAAAAGAGGAGGAAAGCGAGGTGCTTCCGCCGCAGACTGATCTGCCCATGAAGATACCGCTCGATCTGTTCCGAGCGGCACGGGACGCCCCGCCCGGGTCGCCCGAGTCTTTCTGGACGTACACGCTCTATCGCCGCGAGGGCGGGGGCCCCGAGGAAAGCAGCCGCGTCAAGGTGCACTACAGCCGGTCGCTGCACACGACGGAGCGCGTGTGTGCCGACTACTTTGCGGGCGAGCCGCTGTTGGGCTTTGACCTGGAGTGGATGGCGGGCGCGACGCGGTGGGACGGCGCGCGCAGGAACGTGTGCCTTGTGCAGCTGGCGAGCCCGACGCGCATCGGCCTGTTCCACCTGTCGCTCTATCCAAGCAAGGACGAGCTGGTGGCGCCGACGCTGCGACGCATCCTCGAGGACCCGGGCATCGTCAAGGCGGGCGTGTTCATCAAGGGCGACTGCACGCGGCTGCGCACGTACCTCAAGGTGGACGTGCGCGGCACGATTGAGCTGAGCCACCTGCACAAGCTGGTCAAGTACTCGCAGACGGGCGAGGCGCACTTGATCAACAAGCGGCTCGTGTCGCTGGCGGACCAGGTCCAGGAACACCTGCGGCTGCCCATGTTCAAGGGCCTCGATGTGCGCGCCGGCAACTGGTCCAAGCCGCTGCAGATGGACCAGATTATTTGTTCGTGTTGTCATTTCCACCTTTGCTGGGCCTTTTTGCTAACCATCTTTGCAGACTCGGCGTCGGATGCGTACGCAGCCGTTCAGATCTATGCCGTCCTGGAAAAGCAGCGGCAAAGCCTCAACCCGACTCCGCCGCGGCCAGAATTTTCTGAGCTCGGCCTTCCCATCAAGCTCGCCGATGGTGTGACCACCATTGCCACGGCCGCTGAGGATGCCGTCGAGGAGGACAAGTCCTGTCTGGCTGACGGGGAGTCGATCACCCCGCTGTCGCCCGAGACAGCGCGCGCCGCGGAGACGAGCATCCAGTTTGAGTCGGACGTCGAGGGCAACAGCCAGGAAACACGGCCCAAGGCAGACACGCCAGCAGCAGCGCCGGCCCCGCGCAAGAGCCCGGCGAGCCCCAAAGCAGCCAAGCACCCGCGCATCCTCGAGGCGAGCAACTGGCTGGAAGGGTACCGCGCGAAGAAGAAGACGGTGCGGGCGCAGCCGGCGGCGCTGCGGGCGTACTACCTGTGGCACGGGGACAAGAGCATGCACCCGGTGGCGCTGGCGGCGCTGCTGCGCGATCCGCCGCTGCAGACGTCTACGGTGGTCAACTACGTGCTGCTTGCGGTGCAGCTGGAGCGGCTCCCGTACGACAAGGAGCGGCTGCGGTCGGAGCTGCTGAGCAGTCTTCCAGAGAAGATTGTGTGGACGCGGTACTTGTCTCTGGCGCGGGCGGCGGGGTTTAAGCTGTCGTCTGGTGGGAGTACAGGCAACAGCGGATGAAATGAGCTATGATTTTTGGATTTTTTGGATATTTTGAATATTTTGGGGCTGTTTTGCTTTCCTGACGGATACCCTCACGATTTCAGATTGGACACATATGCATTGGATTTTCCAGGAGACACTACCGTTGAAGAAGGACATGATGGTGATACAGCATGAACGAGACGACAAAAAGCAAAAGCGAACAAAGACACAACAACAGCACTATGCCGCCAACTCCCGTCCCCGGTTGATCTGCACCCGCTTGTCCTCGCCGCCGCTGACGATGCCCCAGGTCTTGTCCCAGGCCACGTCGAACACCTTGACGCCCTCGCCGGCCAGCGGCCGCCGGCGGCCCTCGCGGCCCTCGCGGTCGATGATGTAGACGGCCTCGTTGATGGTTGTGGTGGTGGACGCGGCGGCGGCGGCGGCGGCGGCAACGTCGGTGCTGGCAGCGTCGGATTCGCTGCCGACGGCAGGCCGGCTGCCGCGCAGGTCCCAGATGCGACAGGTGCCGTCGTGGGAGCCGGACACGAGCGAGTAGGCGTTGTCGGGCGAGGGCGCGAGGGCGACGACCTTGTTGACGTGGCCGCGCAGGGTCATGACGGCGGCGGCGGCGACGGAGACGCGGGGGTCGACGAGCACGACGTTGCGGCCGGCGTTGCCGGCGGCCAGCAGGCCGGAGCTGCCGCCGCTGCCGCCGCTGCCGCCGGTGGCCGTTGCCTGCAGCGAGCACAGCGACAGCAGTGCGTGCGACGTGGCGACGGTGCTGACGACCTGGCCGGTGGTCAGGTCGAGCGTGCACAGGTTGTGGTCGTGGCCGGCCGAGTAGGCGACGGTGCGGTCGCGGGGGTCGAAGACGGCGGCGGCGGCGGCGCCGGTCTTGTGGGCGGGCACGAGCAGCAGCGCGCCGCGGCGCGGGACCTGGACGTCGCTGCCGGCGGCGATCTTGCGCTTCTTGGCGGCCGGGTCGTCGCCGGCGCCGGCGCCGGCGCCGCCGGGCACGAGGGCCTCGGGCGCGGCCGGCGCGGCCGTCTTGGACGTCGTCCACAGGCCGACGGCGCCGTCGGCCGAGGCGGTCAGCAGGCGCTTGGCGGCGCGGTCGACGGCGAGCGCGTCGATGCTGCCCTTGTGGCCGTACAGCTGCAGCGACGGGCGCAGGAGGACGGGCGCGGCGGCGTCGTCGGTTTCGGCGTCGTTGTCGTCGTTGTCGTCGCCGGAAGCGGCCGCCTGCTTCCATATCCGCACCGTGCGGTCGAGCCCGGCCGAGGCAATCTGGGTGGCCGACACAAAGCGCGCGGCCTTGACGGCAGCCGTGTGGCCGCCGCCGCGCACGCCAGGGGAGACGGCGGCGACGCGGCCGGAGGCCGTCCAGACGCGCACGAGGCCGTCGTACGAGCCGGACAGCAGCTGGCGGCGCGCGCCCGGGCCGTCGAGGGGCGCAATGTCCACGCTGCTGACCCAGTCGTCGTGCTGGAAGCTGGACTCGAAGACGGGCGGCAGCAGACTGCGGACGTAGTGCAGGGTCACGGTGGTCTCGGCCGACAGGCCGTTGTCGCGCAGGTAGTCGGCCACGGTGCCGCGCAGGAACACCTTGCCGTCCACCAAAAAGTCCAGCGGCACGGGCCGGTCGGTGGCCAGCATGGTCTCGGAGTTGAGGATGCGCGACAGGCCATAGCGGCGGATGTCCGAGGGCACGATGAGCTGGCGTTTGGCCTCGGGCAGCTGCAGGTCGGCGTCGGCCGTGGTGAACAGCACCTTGACCTGTGCCTCGTCGGGCACGTCGTCCATCGAAGTGTCCATAGCAAGGAGGCGTGGGAGGAGGTGTGGTGGAGAGAGGGGTGGTCGTTGCAGTGGGTGATCTGTCGTGCAAGTTTCTTTTGCTTCTTCTTTTTTTTCTGGGTTTTCTTTTTCTTTTTTTTTTTTTTTTTTGCTTATCTTATCGAAAAATCCAGGCTTTTTTTTGGGCTCAGCCTTGTCGCGCGCTGGTCTTGCTTGCAGCCTTGCCCCGCCGCAATCTGGCCAATCAGGACCTGCACGAGCCCCCCTCTCTCCCTATTAAACAGCGACGCGATTTCACGCGCGTGCGCGTTTCTCGACAAGCAAAAAGCCACCACCGCCCAGCAGCCGACGACAGCACCCAGCGCCCATACACACCACGAACGGCTGTGTGCTGACCGCCTGGACCTGCACGCTACGATGGTGACCTTGGACGAAGCCAACCGGTTGTTGGAAGAGAGGTATTTTTTTTTTTTTTTGTTGTTTTTCCTTTTTCAGACTTCTCTTCCTTTCTTCTTCTTTTTCTCTGACCCGCCAGTGACAATGCTCTGCCAGCAGAAAGAGACCAGACGGCGTACCGGTCGTTGACCCGGTTCCATCTGGACCACAACCGCCAATACAAGCAGCAGTTCAGCGACATGTATTTCCTGCGGCTGACCAAGATCCGGCCGGTCGTCGAGGCGATGGCGATCGAGGCGTTTGGCGACGTTGTTATTGGCGGCGAGCCGGCCAAGAAGGTCGAGCGGGTGCTGGACGTGCGGCAGGGCGAGCTGTGCTGGGTGTCGGGCACGGTGTACATGGACATGCCGTTCAAGCCGAACGTGTTGGAGGATGTGTCGAAGGATGTGAGTGTTTCTTTCTCTCTTTCTTTTTATATTGTCTAACCGACAGCGCCTCCTGTCCACTCCGCACAACATCAAGAAATACATCCCCGAGGACGACGACGACGACGGCCTGCTGGGCGAGGGCCGCGGCAGCGTGTCGATCCTGCTGGAAGACGACTCGGGCCGCATCCGGCTGGTGGGCAAGGCGCTGCGGTCGGTGCTGCTGGTCACGGGCTGCATCACGGCCGTGCTGGGGACGGAGAACGAGCACGGCGAGCTGGAGGTGCTGGACCTGGTGTTCCCGGACATGCCGCCGCAGCCGGCGCGGTGGCAGCTGGGCGCGGCGCCAGCACCGGCGGAAGCAAGCGAGGACAAGGCGAGCGAGGGAAAACAAAAGAAGCGGTCCGTGGTCGCCATTGTGTCCGGGCTGCACTTCTCGGGCCCGCACGGCGCCGCGGCCGTGGAGACGGCGCTGCTGCTGGAGTACCTGTTGGGCGAGGCACTGACGGCGGACGCACAACGCGACGCAGTGCACATCAGCCGGCTCATCATTGCCGGCGACTCGATTGCGCCGGCGGCCGAGACCGAGGCGGGCACCGAGGCCGGGGCGAACGGGGCGGGAGCCGAGGACGGTGCGGCGGCGGCGACGGCGGAGCACCACGACAAAAAGTACGGCTACGACAGCAGCGCATACGACCCGGTGCCGAGCGCGCTGCTGGACGATTTCCTGGCGGAGCTGCTGCCGTCGATGCCGGTGACGCTGCTGCCGGGGGCCAGCGACCCGGCCAACGCGAGCGTGCCGCAGCAGCCGATCCACGCGGCCATGTTCCCGCAGGCGCGGGTGTACGCGGCGGCGCCGGGGGCGGCGGCGGCGGCAGCATCAACAGCATCAGCAGCATCAGCAGCATCAGCAGACGCAGCCCAGCCCGGCTGGCTGGACTCGACGACGAACCCGTGGGAGGGCGAGGTGGCCGGGTGGCGGTTCCTGGGCACGAGCGGGCAGACGATCGACGACATCCAGCGGTACGTGGCCAGCAGCGACCGGCTGGCGATGCTGGAGGCGACGTGCCGGTGGCGGTGCATTGCGCCGACGGCGCCGGACACGCTGTGGAGCTACCCGTTCCAGGAAGACGACCCGTTTGTGCTGGACGCGTGCCCGCACGTGTACTTTGCCGGGTCGCAGCCGGCGTTTGCGACGCGGCTGGTGACGGGGCCGGGCGGGCAGCGCGTGCGGCTGGTGGCGGTGCCGGTGTTTGCCGCGGCGCACGAGGTGGTGCTGCTGGACACGGAGACGCTGGAGGCGACGCGGGTGCAGATTGGGAAGTAGGTTTATTGAAATGAAAATAATAATGAGATTTTTATTTCTTTTTTTATTTCTTTTTTCTTTTCTTTTTCTTCTTTTTTATTTTATTTTATTTTTTTTTTTATACATGAAAACCTCTACTCCTCCCCCTCCTTCACCCATCGCGCCGCACAGCCGCTGATCGGCTCAAAGTACAGCATGTGCGCAGCCATGTCGTTCAACGTCGGAGCACCCCCGTTGCACGACACGTTGGCGTAGCCCGGGCACACGCGGACGTCGTCCGGCCGGTAGGCCACGGCGCCGGGGAAGGCGGCGTGGGTGGCGTCGCCCGGGCCGGCGAGCCAGAACTCGGGGCTTGTGTGGGCGTAGTCGCGGTCGAGGTGCGGGATCTGCGGGATGGGGTCGTCGAGGTGCGTGATGCGGTAGTTGGCCACGGCGTCGGCCCCGGCGCCGGCCCCGGCCCCGGCATCGGCCGGACCCGCCGCCGGCAGCACCGCCGACAGCTGCCCGGCCGTCACGTACTCGGCCAGCACGTGGTTGCCGATGCGCGGGCTGCCGTACGTGTACAGCGCGCAGGCGGTGCCCTGGTCGCGCAGCTCGGCCGCCGCCAGCGTGGCCATGGCCGCGCCGAGCGAGTGGCCCGTCACGACGACGGCGGCCGCCGCCGGGCCCGCGTCCGCCACGGCCGCCGCCACGGCCGCCAGCGTGGCGCCGCGCAGGGCCGCCCACGCCTGGCCGAAGCCGTTGTGCAGGCGGCAGCCGTGGCCGGCGCGCTGCGCCAGCGCCGGCGACAGGTGCTGGGCGCACGGCACCAGGGCCATGTCCAGGTCGGCGAGCACGTCGAGGGCGCCGTGCGAGCCGCGGAACGCCACGACGACAACGCCGCGGGCCGCGTCGCGGGCCACAAAGCCCTTGACGCTCGTGCCGGGCGACTGCAGCGTCGCCGTCACGGTGATGCCGGCCGCTTCCAGGCCCGGGCACGTCGATACGGACGGATTCTTGGTCTCGGGACAGGCCACGGCGGCACCCACGGCCGCCTCGCTGTTGCAGTACGCGGCGGCGGCGTACTGGGCGTACAGGGCGAAGGCGTCCAGGTCGGCGTCGGTGACAGCGACGTCTGGTGGTCAGAAGAAGCAAGGAAGGAATCAAAGTTTAATGCATACCTGGTTTCGCCGGGGACGGAGCGGCAGCCGCAGAGGCGGCAAAGAGCATGGCCGAGATCAGAGCGAACTTCATGGCGGCGGCAAAAAGAGTGACAGGTTTACCGTCTACATCTTCGGTGACAGCGTCCAGGAACCCATTCTTTTATCTTCCTCAGAGTCCCATCTGCCAACGGTCCGTTGTGACCATACGTCAGAACGCGGGAAAGTGAAGCAAAACGGCAACGTTGGCGACACATTGCCATCATGGGACACAGCAACACACGTCATCGCCACGTCTGGAAGAATAGGGCCGAATCGTGGCTACCGGTGCAATCGTGAGGTCACGAGTACCTGTTAGATACCATGGCTTTGTATCTGGTACAGATCGTCGCTCAGAAGGACCATCATCATCAAAAGGACCAGGACCTGTGCAGAGTGTGAACTTGACAATCATGTTGTCATTCAGACCATTCTGCCAGGCATTGAAAGCACCAGTCAAGCCGTTGTCGAAAAAAAAAAATGAGATTTTGCATTTCTGTATGTCGTCGTCGTCCGCCGCTCTAATCCTACACCCTGCTTGCTGCCTGCTCTCCCCCCCTAATGCGACAGCCGCTTGCGCCCCTTGGTCCGCCGGTGCGACAGCGTCTTGCGCCCGCTCTTGGTCCGCACCCGGCTCAGGAACCCGTGCCGCCGCTTCTGCACCAGCCGGCTCGTCCGCTCCATCGTCGCCCGCGGGCCGCACCGGATCTGGCTGGCCAGGCCGGCGAGCGCCGGGTGCCGCGAGATGGACATGGGCGCCACCAGGTCGAGCGCCAGTGCTGTTTGTGATCCTGCCGATGCCGATGCCGTTGCTGTTGCTGCTGCCGTGGCTGCGTCTGCTGCTGCTGCTGCGGCGGCCGTCGTCTGCAGGCCGCCGGCCGACCGGAAGAGCGAGGTGTGCGAGGGGAGCGTGGTCGGCCGCAACCGCGGGAGGATCGTAAAGGAGCTGCATCCAATTAGCACGAGCGGCACCAATCGACAGAACCATGCCGGGGCTCATGACATACCGTGTCTGCATCGGGGTCTGCGCGCGCGCTGCCGCCCCGGCCGACCACGCGGCGCTGCGGCGCGCTGCCGCCGTCCACGACGCCAATGGCCGGACCGTCGCAAGACCTGCGTTCATGTTCATGTCGATTCGTCCAGGTGGTCGTGCGCGGGAGAGAGAAAGTCGTCGCCGGGTGCGCAAGATCGCAGAAGCTTCAATTCCGTTTTTCGTAGTAGCTTCGGTTTTCCATTTTTATGCGTATTACATAATCCGGCAAATCCGCAGCGAAGCTGCAGCGGGGGGGGGGCATGCGCTAGAATACAGCGCCGTTGTCCCCCTAAATAATACGCTGCAATAACGAGACCACTACAGTGCTGCCCATGTCCTTTTTTCCTTCTCTCCCTCTTCTATCCTCTCCTACAGCTCGTCGCGACCGCTGGCCTTGACAGCCTTGGCCTCGTCCGCATCGCCGCCCTTGGCCTCCAGCTTGCCCGTCGCCTTCCAGTCCAGCGCCTTGAGCCGCTCCGTCAGGATCGGGTGCGAGAAGTGGTAGTTGGCGTACATCCAGTCTGCGTCCATCGTGCTCAGGTTCTGCACCTGCAGCCGCAGCAGCGACCGCGCCAGCTCCTGCTCGTAGCCCAGCCCGCGCGCAAACGCGTCCGCCTGGAACTCGTACCGCCGGCTCAGCACGTTCATCAGCAGCTTGATCACCATGTCCATCGGCGCCAGCGCGTCCGAGAAGAGCAGGAAGCCGACAATGATGGGCCGCTGCGCCCCAAAGCCAAAGTCCGTGTACAGGCTCTTGTTGTTGAGGAAGACGGAGAAGAGCGCAAAGATGTAGAAGAAGTGCGCCTGCGAAATGGCAAACAGCCGCGTTGTGTGGCCCAGGCTCCAGTGGCCCAGCTCGTGCGCTAGCACCGCCACCACCTCCTGCGTCTCGCTCTTCTCAATCAGCGTGTCGTAGATGACAATGTGCTTCTTCCACGGCAGCCCGAAAAAGTACGCGTTGCTGTGCGCGCTGCGCTTGCTGCCGTCGATCACGTACAGCTCGTGCAGCGGGAACGACAGCTTCTGCGCCAGCCCCTCCACCGACGTCTTGAGCGGGCCCGCCTCCAGCGGCGACAGCTTGTTGAACAGCGGCAGAATCACCATGGGGTAGATCGTAATCATAAACACCTGCAGGCCCGCGCCGAACAGCGACTCGTAGTAGAAGAAGTTGTCGCCCGTGCGCTGGATGATCGTCGTGAACGCCGCCAGGATCGGCGGCACCAGCACAAACACCAGCAGCTGCGTCTTGAGAATGTCCATCACGAAAATGCGCGGCGTCTGCTTGTTGAAGCCGAACCGCTCCTCCAGCACAAACGTGTGGTACACCGACGCCGGCAGCGACAGCACCTTGTTGATCACCGTCGTCGCCAGGATAAACACAATCGCCTGCGAGATCTCGCCTGTGAAGCGCGCCGGCGCCCACGCCAGCAGCAGCCGGCCCGACCACGTCCACAGCTTCGGCAGCACATCGTAGTGGTACACGGCCATGCCCTGCAGCTGGTCCCAGAGCCCGCTGACGAAACCAAACTTGGCCTTGGCGCGGCCGTACGCCTGGCTCTTGTCAAACACCTCCTGCGAGATCTCGTGCTGCAGCACCTGCGGCGGCTTCGTCCGGCGAAGCACCTGGTACTGGCGGAGAGAGAGGAACCCCTCGAAGAGGTACTGGGCCAGGGAGAAGCCCAGGATCATGCGCTTCCAGGGGAAGTTGGGGCGGTCGAGGAACCGGGCGAGCCACTGGGCATTGTCAGTGGTGGGCAACGAAGAAGAAGCCAAGGATGACAACAAAGTCTTACCTGAAGAAGATCCATCTTGGCAGGGGTCAACGTCTTTGAGGGGGGGGGGGAAGACGAATAGAGGACGGGAAAAGAAGAACGAAAAGAAAAGAAAAGGAAAAGTAAAAGAGAGGTATAAAGGAGAGACAGAGAAGAAAGAACGAAACCGGGCAACGGAACTCACAGGCCGTGGTCGTCGCGTTGTGCTTGCAGAGAGTCCAGACGGGCCGTTCATTCCCGCGTCGAGCTTAGGGGCAAGCTGTCCTGATGACAGAGCAGGCGTTTTACGTGATTGGTCGGATTTACAGGGCAGACAATAGCATCGCTACGGCGCCCGCCTTACCATTCTTCTCGCGGGGGAGGGGGCAAGAGACGAGAACAGTTTTCGGATCTTTCAATGTGGCTAGATTTAAAGAAGTCCCAGATTCATCGTCGCGGCACCCGCATGTTCACCTGCACGCGTTCCAGCAGCTGCTCCCGCGTGTCGCCGTCCTGCGGGTGCAGGTTGCGCTAATCACGGGTTAGAGCCGGGCACGAGGACGGTCCTGTGGACGAGACAGGACGGGACGGGGAATGGGGGAATGGAGACCTACCGCCGCGAGCCAGCGCCGCAGCTCTTCGCGCGACCAGCTCTCGGGATCGCCAGTCGGATCGGGCGCGGCCGGGAACATGTCGCCGCCCCAGATGGCCCAGAGGGCCACGCCGGTGACCAGGCCCGAGAAGGCTGCACAGGCTTGTTAGTAGAGGGGGGGCTGCTGGCCAGCCAGTTCCGGAAGACCACCTACCCAGGACGGCACTCTGCAGAAGGGGTCAGCATCCTACGGAAACAGCTGCATCAGACAGCAACACACCTTTGACTTCATGGCATGGTCCAGTGGCGTCGGCATTGTTGCGTGGGGTGTTGGTTCTTTTCCTTGTTGCAACAGTAAATATGTCTGCAAAGAAAACACGCATATGGTCTTATACTGACGCCTCTCTCACCCGTAACCTGTCCTCTTTGTCGTCGCCGTCACCGGTCGCCGTCACCGGCCCTATACGTAGGCAGCCGCCAACGGTAGGCAAAAAGATACTTTGGTACATTCAACCAGCTTACATAACACATGGTCCGTGCGTCACGTGCAGAAGCCCACACAAAAAAAAATCAATGCAAAAATTCGGAATGGGTCGCAAAAAATCGAGGGTTGCTACGAAAAAAGGCAGTCTACGAACTTTTCCCCTCCACCGCAATCCTCACGACGACCTTTGACCACCACACCCATTCCCACCCCCTCACCACCGTTCAAAATGCCTCAGGAAGTCGGCGACATTAAGCAGGTGCGTTTTTGCGTGGGAAGAACCCATTTGGAGAAGGGCACGTGGAGGAGCAGGCTGTGGAAGGCTACTGAGGTGCTGCCAAAGTGCTGCCAAAGTGCTGTCGGGATGCTGCTGGATTTTGTCAAAGTGCCGCTCAAGCTCTCTGAAGACGAGATGCTAACATTGTTTCAGTTCATCGAGATCTGCCGGCGTGACGATGCGTCGTGTAAGTAGCATTCCACCGCCTCCATGCGCGTTCGAATCGGACGAGCCCTTGCGGATGGGACGAAGCTCTTCCGAGCCGATGCCATCTCGGGGCCGAATTGCGAACAAAGCCGTATCCCAGACCCTCCCGTTCTAACAGCGACAGCCGCCCGGATCAAGAAGAGCAAGAAGACCAGCCAGACCAAGTTCAAGGTCCGGTGCAAGCGCAACCTGTACACGCTGGTGCTGAAGGACTCGGACAAGGCCGACAAGCTGAAGCAGAGCCTGCCTCCTAGTACGTGCTCCCGGTGTACTTTGCTCATCCGAGTGTCCCACTAACACGCCGCAGACCTGGTGTGCACTGTCGTCACCAAGAAGGAGAAGAAGAAGTCGCTGTAAGCGAGGAACAGACGACTGGGCTAGACGGGACGAAGGGAAACGAAAACCACACAACCGAACCAGAAACGGAACCGGAAAAAAATGTGAAAAAGGACCAACACAAGAGGAGGAGCGCAGGGGATAGCCTCCAGGTCTTGGGAGACCGGTATGGGAAACGCGCAGGCGGCGCCCTTGGGAGGCGTTTTCTTTGTCACGAGTCTTTTGTCAAAACAAATGGCATGTCTTTTCCTCTTACTGTGCGCGGGTGTGCAGGACGTCTGGCGGTGATGGCGATGCCCACGCCATGTCCACGCGATGCACGGCGACGATGCGCGCCTCATGCTGGCCCGTGTTGTTGCAGATGTTCAAACCTTCCCCAGGATTCCAATCGTAGTGGTGTTTCACCGAAGAGCCGGTCTCGCAGCAGTCCAGCCTCAGGCGCGGAAATTAAGAGAAAAAATACATAATAAAAACGCGGGCCAAAAGGGGCAAGACGGACCGTGTGACCTGTGGGGAAACGTGCTGGTTCGCTGTGGCCGCAGGGGAAGGTCCTCCTCCCCAGCCGGGAATACGGCCCTCGCTCACTCGCACTTGCACCGCCGCAGCCTCTCGCATTCGGTTGGCAGTCCTGTCTTTCGATTTTCTCTGCTCTTTTGTTTCTTTTTTTGTTTTCCTTCTCAGTTCTTTGGCCTTTGCGCTCCTTCGCTTCATTCGCTCCTTTTGACTCTTTTTTTTTTCGCTCCGGAATTCACGCTCGTTTTCCGCTTTTGCGCGCGCGCCCTCGAGACTTCAGCTGTTCTTCGTCCCGGCTTCGACTCCCTGACCCCTACCTCCTCCTCGAGACATTTCTTGCGCCGTCCATGGGCGCTGCCCCGAACCCGCTCCCCACCCCCGTGTTACGATGACAGCCAATGCCACGGACGACCGGTCCTCGTCGTCGATCGCCGCCGACGGCGCCGAGGCCGCCGACGGCCAGAAATCCCTCCCGTACCGCAGGGCGGGACGTAAGGCGTCCAGCCCCATGATGCCGGCCTTTATGGTCTCGGCACCGGGCAAGGTCATTGTCTTTGGCGAGCACGCGGTTGTGCACGGCAAGGTGCGTTGGCATGGCCCGATTTCCGCTTTCCGCGTCGTTCCTCACCCCCTCTGACTCGCTCGTTCGTTCTACTAGGCTGCCGTGGCTGCCGCCATCTCCCTACGATCCTACCTCCTGGTGACGACGCTCTCAAAGTCCAAGCGCACCGTGACGCTGCGCTTCCCCGACATCGACATGGCCCATACGTGGAACATTGACGAGTTGCCGTGGGCCATCTTCTCGCAGCCCGGCAAGAAGAAGTTCTACTACGACCTGGTCACCGCCCTCGACCCGGACCTGCTGGCCGCCCTGCAGCCGCACCTGGCCAATGTGTCGCCGGCCAAGTCGGAGCACCAGCGCAAGCTGCACCAGGCGTCGGCGCAGTCGTTCCTGTACCTGTTCCTGTCGCTGGGCTCGCAAAAGTCGCACAGCTGCGTGTACACGCTGCGGTCGACGATCCCGATCGGCGCGGGCCTGGGCAGCAGCGGCTCCATTGCCGTGTGCATGGCGACGGCGCTGCTGCTGCAGCTGCGCACGCTGTCGGGCCCGCACCCGGACCAGCCGCCAGAGGAGGCGCAGCTGCAGGTGGAGCGCATCAACCGGTGGGCGTTTGTGGCCGAGCTGTGCATCCACGGCAACCCGTCGGGCGTGGACAACACGGTGTCGACGCAGGGCAAGGCCGTCGTGTTCCAGCGCTCCGACTACACCAAGCCGCCGTCGGTCAAGGCGCTGTGGCGGTTCCCGGAGCTGCCGCTGCTGCTGGTGGACACGCGCCAGCCCAAGTCGACGCAGGCCGAGGTGGCCAAGGTGGCGCGGCTCAAGGAGGCGCAGCCCGAGATTGTCGACAGCATTCTCAACGCCATCGACGGCATTGCCCGGAGCGCGAGCCGCCTTATGGGGGCGGGTGATGGCGCGGAGAACGACGCGGACAGCAGCAGCAGCGGCGACGACGAGTCCGACAGCGAGCACGAGGCCAACGGCCGCAACGCGCGCGGCAGCGGCGGCGGCAAGACGCCCGACTCGCCCGAGTCGGAGCGGGCGCCCGACAGCCTGAGCCAGATCGGCGAGCTGATGACGATCAACCACGGGCTGCTGAGCGCGCTGGGCGTGTCGCACCCGCGGCTGGAGCGGGTGCGCGAGCTGGTGGACTACGCGGGCCTGGGCTGGACGAAGCTGACGGGCGCGGGCGGCGGCGGGTGCTCGATCTCGCTGATGCGGCCGGGGCAGCCGGCGAGCGCGGTGGCGCGGCTCAAGCAACAGCTGGCCGACGAGGGCTACCAGCAGTTTGTGACGACGCTGGGGGGCGACGGCGTGGGGGTGCTGTGGCCGGCGGTGCTGCGCAACGGCATGGACGAGGACGAGGAGGGCGGCATGGAAATCGACGTGGAGAAGTTCCTCAACGCCGAGGGCAACGAGGGCGTGGAGCGGCTGGTGGGCGTGGAGGGGGGCGGCGGCGAGCGCGAGGGGTGGAAGTTCTGGCGCATGTGAGCCGAGCCGAGTGCATGGGGGTTTCTGATTCACGGGTTTCTCTTCTTTCAGGCGTTGTTGGTTGCGTCGACGGCGAACATTGGACACGGGCAGAGTTAGACGGGGAGGGGAGGGACCTTGCGGTACAAACGACGTCCCGGCAGCCTTTGTCTGTGGGACCTGTAGAATACTGAATAGCAATAGCGATAATACTAATACGGTCTGCCGGGCGGGCATTGTGCATTGTGCATTGTGCATTGTGGGTGTTGGGTTGGCCGAATGCACAATACAAAAAGCTGGGAAGGTGTCTCTGGGAAAAGTCGAGGCTACGTCCGACTTGCCTGATGCGGTCTTTTGTGGGTCCGCCGCGAACCTTTCCACCGCACGGCTTTGCCCTTCCCCCGCCAACGCCTCGACAAAACCTGGTCATCACACGCTTTGTCTCTGACCGCACGCGATGCCACCGAAGGGCAGGGCCCCGCAAAAGGCTAAGGAAGCATCCGGAAAGTCCAGCGGTAAGCAAGCCCGCGAGCCCGTGTTATATGAGCCCTTTTGCCCGTCTTCTATTCCTCCTCCTTTTTGATCTTGTTCTTCGTCTGACCTGTTCTGCTGATACTCTGCTCCTCCAGCCCAAGCACCAGCACCCCCGCCTCCGCCGCAGACTGTTCGAGAACGCAGCCAGCAGCGCTGCCACCTGGCCCGTCCCTTCTTGTCGACCATTGCCGCGTCCGGTCTCGGCGCCCTCTCCCCGGCCGAGCGTGCTCTCTGGGCCAGCACGCAGTATCTGGGCGGTGCCTCGTCGACCAAGACCGCCAAGCCGACCACTGCGCCGCGGCACTCGCTGTCGAACCGGACGCAGAAGGACCTGTGGCGCCACGTGAACGAGGCCAGCCTGCCGCTCCGCGCCGTGACCCGGAGCTGCCACGAGCGCGAAGAAGAGACGACGACCTCCACCACCACCACCACACCGGACGGCACTGTCCGGTCTTGTTCTGTCTGGGGCCGCGACCGCTCGGGCCGCGACATTGGCGAGTACACGCCCGACGCATTTGCCGCGCGCACGCTCCGGCGGGCGCAGCTGACGGCGCTCGAGGCCGCGCACAGCGTGTTTGAGGCGCAGCGCGCAGCAGCAGAGGACGCTGCCGCGGACGGGCATCCGAGCAGCACCAGCACCGACACCAACACCGACGACATTGAGGCCGAGCGCCTGCGGCGAGCAGAGATGGCAGCCCTGCGCACGGAGCTGTACGGCGAGCCGGCGGGCGGGTCGTACGCGCAGGACCCGGCGTGGGACGACGTGACGCCGGTGGCGCTGGCAGAGCCGGAGGGCGCGCTGGCGGCGATTGCGTACCCGGAGGAGTACGCGGAGGCGATTGCGTACCTGCGGGCGGTGATGACGGCGCCCGAGTACTCGGCGCGCTGCCTGCGGCTGACGGCACACGTGATCTCGCTGAACCCGGCGCACTACACGGTGTGGCTGTACCGGTTCTCGGTCGTGAGCGCGCTGCGGGTGCCGGTGGCGGACGAGCTGGCGTGGCTCAACACGGTGGCGCTGCAGAACCTCAAGAACTACCAGATCTGGCACCACCGGTACCTGCTGGTGGAGTATGCGTTTGGGGAGGGCGAGGAGGGGTCGAGTGAGGACCGCGCCGCGCGCATGGCTGCGTTTGCGCGCAGCGAGATGGCCTTTCTGACGGATATCCTGGCCGAGGACACCAAGAACTACCACGTGTGGTCGTACCGGCAGTACCTGGTGCGCAAGCTGGGCCTGTGGACGGACGACGAGCGGCAGGCGACCGAGGCGTTTGTGCGGCAGGACGTGCGCAACAACTCGGCGTGGTCGCACCGGTTCTTCCTGGTGTTCTCGGACCCGGCCGTGACGGCGGCGGCCTCCGTGCCGGCCGACCTGGCCGACCGCGAGGTGGCGTACGCGCAGGCGCGCATCCTGGAGGCGCCGCAGAACGAGAGCCCGTGGAACTACCTGCGCGGCGTGCTGGCCAAGAGCGGGCGGCCGCTGGCGTCGGTCGAGGCGTTTGCGGCGCAGTTTGTGGCGAACGTCGGGGCTGCGGACGGTGGTGGCGCGGAGGAGGAGGAGGAGGTCCGGAGCACGCATGCGCTGGACCTGCTGGCGGCCATTGGCCAGGAGCAGGGCGACACGGCGCGCGCCGACGTGTATCTGCGGCGGCTGGCAGAGAAATGGGATCCCATCCGGGCCGGCTACTGGCAGTACCGGCGGGCGGAGCTGGGGGCGTGAGAGGTATAGGCAAGCAGTCGAAAAAAGAAAAAAACCGTCTTGTCCAATTGTACCCAGGCTATAAAAAAAAGACATTTCAAGACAACAATAAATCAAGCCATTCCCCGATACCCAGTTTTGTAGATACCTTGTAGAACTCCCAAAGACCGCCCTCATAATGCCCGGAAGTTCTGGCTCAGGATCAGGAAGCGGTGGGCGCCGCGCGGCGCCTTGGCCCCGGCGGCCAGGACGTCCCAGTTGGGCACCAGCACAAAGACCTCGGTGAAGGCGCCGCGCGGCGCGTCCTTGGTGCCGCCGTACTGCACGTGGCCCGTGACCTGGACGAGCAGCGAGACCATGCGCTGGGCCTGCTGGCGCTGGGCGGCCGAGAGCGCCGTGTTGGGCACGGGCGCGACGCGCTGCAGCAGCACGTCCGGGCAGGCGAGGCGGAACTGCGGGTTGAGCACGTGCACGTCGAAGCCGTCGACGTCGTAGCGGACGCGCAGGCTGGCGGCGTTGGCGGGCGTCGGTGGTGGCACGGCCACTGCTGCTGCTGCTGCTGCTGCTGCGCCACAGTTGGGCGTTGGGCGTGCGCCGTAGCCGGCCTGGGTGTCGAGGAGGGCGGCAAAGTCGGCGGGCTGGGCGCAGACCTGGCCATTAATGGAGATGTCGGCGGAGGCGCCGGCGGCGGCGTACTTGGGATTGCTGTTGACGTAGAAGGCGGCAATGGGCTTGCGGTCGCTGACGCACGAGTAGAACCAGTCGATGAATGTCTGGGCGCCTGGATGGTCAGTGGGGGGGGAAAGAATACAAGAGAGGCAGAGAGAAGAACTTACTCTCCGTCGAAGCCTTCACTTCGGCTTCTTCTGCTGCTGCGGCCATGATGATGGATGAAGTCGTAGATAAAGACCGCAAGCAAGAGAGAGAAGCGAGGGAGCCGTTGAGAATCGAGGAGAGAGGAAGAGAAGACAGGAAAAAGAAAAAAAGAAAAGAAAAGAAAAAAAAAAGCGAACGAGGAAGAAACAGAACTGCCAGCGACGCGAAAGCGAGCGTGTCGAAGGCGCGCGTCGTCGCTCGGCAGCAGAATGGACCGCGCGTTCAATAAAAGTAGTCGCAGAGTAGAACACAGCAGGGTCGTGTGCGCAGAGTCAGTGTGGTGTGGTGTACAGGTAGACGTTGCGATGCGGTCGTGTAGAGAGTCTTCCCAGGGCGGGGCGCGCCAGCCTTGCGAGTTTTAGGGCCTTTTTGAGCCTGTGCGCATGGGGAAAGAGCTGTCGGCGCCAGAGTGGAGCCACTGCCGCCGTTCCGTCTTACGAGCTTTTCGCCAGCGTCCGACTGGTTCGACGACAGCAACGACCTGCCACTGTTCTTCACCACCCCATCGCCCCCGTGGATGGACCGTCTTGCAACCGCGCGTGGACTGGGCTGTGTTGCACGGCCGGGGGCCGTTCGCCCGGCCGCGTTTCTGCGCTGGCGCGGCCGCCGGTTCCAGAGCGATGTGCCGGCGACGACGACGACAAAGCCTTACTATGTGACAACACCCATATTCTACGTCAATGCGGGTGCGTGCTACGAAACCTTGTTGTGTTTACCACCCTAACAAACAGACCCTCATGTCGGCCACATGTACAGCCTCGTGCTGGCGGACGTGCTGAAGCGCTGGCAGCAGCTGCTCGGCGGCCCCGGCCGGCGCGTGCTGCTGTGCACGGGCACGGACGAGCACGGGCTCAAGGTGCAGCAGGCGGCGGCGCGGGCGGGCGTGGCGCCCAAGCAGTTCTGCGACGAGAACGCGGCCGTGTTTGCGGAGCTGGCGCGGCGCGCGGCCATTGACGCCGACTTTTTCGTGCGCACGACCGACGCCGACCACGCGGCGGCCGTGCGCGCCATCTGGCGGCGGCTGCGGCGGCGCGGCTTCGTGTACCAGGCGCAGCACGCGGGCTGGTACTGCGTCAGCGACGAGACGTTCTACCCGGACGCCCTGGTCGAGAAGCGGCTGGACCCGGCCACCGGCAAGGCCGAGATGGTGTCGACCGAGACGGGCAAGACGGTCGAGTGGACCGAGGAGCGCAACTACCACTTCCGCATGACTGCCGTGCGCGACCGCCTGCTGCAGTTCTATGCCGCCAACCCGGGCTTTGTCGTGCCGGCCGCCCGCATGGCCGAGGTCGAGCACTGGGTGCGCCACCACCTCGAGGACCTGTCCATCTCGCGGCCCGCCAGCCGCCTGGCCTGGGCCATCCCCGTGCCCGACGACGCCGCCCAGACGGTCTACGTCTGGGTCGACGCGCTCGTCAACTACCTGACCAAGGCCGGATACCCGGAGCGGTGGGCGCCGGAGGAGGAGGCCGAGGTGGCCGAGATTGCGGCGGCCGAGGCGTCGGCGGCGGCGGCGGCCGACATCCCAGGAGCCGTGGGCGCAGCAGACCCGGACGGCGACGGGCTGTCTTCCGAGTCGGCCGTGCCGCGGCCCCTGACCGAGGAACAGCGCCAGCGCCACGAGGGCGGCGGCTGGCCGGCAGACGTGCACGTGCTGGGCAAGGACATTGTGCGGTTCCACGCGGTGTACTGGCCGGCGCTGCTGCTGGCGCTGGGCTTGCCGCTGCCGCGGCGGCTGCTGAGCCACGCGCACTGGACGCTGGGCCGGCGCAAGATGTCCAAGAGCGTGGGCAACGTGGTCAACCCGTTCTTTGCCATGGACCGCTTCGGCGTCGACGCCATGCGCTACTACCTAGTGCACGACGGCGGCATCGAGCACGACGCCGACTACGGCAACGAGCACATTGTCGAGCGCTACAAGAAGGGCCTGCAGGGCGGCCTGGGCAACCTGCTGGGGCGCGTGACGCGCACGAGCCGGTGGAATGTGCGGGCGGCCATTGAGGCGCAGCAGCAGGGGCCGACGGGCGAGGAGGACCCCGTGTTTGCCGCCCAGGCAGAGTGTCTCCGCACCGTTGCCGACACGGCTGCCGCCCACATGGAGCGTCTCGACCCGCGCGCCGCCCTGCACGCCGTCATGGACGTCGTGTACCAGACGAACAAGTTCCTGCAGGACACGGCGCCGTGGACGCTGGCGACGGAGCTGGAGGCCGACCCCCGCGGCGGCGACAGCAGCGCGCTGCGTGCGCGCCTCGACCGCGTCGTCTACCTCGCCGCCGAGGCCCTGCGCGTCGTCGGCATCCTGCTGCAGCCGGTGATGCCGGACAAGGCGGCCGAGACGCTGGACGTGCTGGGCGTGGACGCCGCGCGGCGGACGTTTGCGGACGCGCGGCTCGGGGCCGACGGCACGTACGGGGTGCCGCTGCGACCGCCGGGCCGGAGCAAGGACCGGGGGTTGTTTCCGCCGCTGCCAGTAGAAGATTAATCTCGACTCAAATAAAAGAAATGAGGAATGATTTTGTTAATAATTCAGCCAACGCAAAGACAAAAAGTATCAATTGAAATACAGGAAAAGTCGATTTTGAATGTAGAAACAGCCATTTAGAAATTAAAAAGAAACTCCAAACATCAGTACATTTGGAGTGCCTTGGCCAGGTACCACTGCTGCCTGAGGCTATTTTGGCGAAAAAAAATGAGCGTCCACTTCGACCACGTCGACCACGCACCTCTCCTGCACCCACCCAGCATGAAATTCAACGAAAACACCGGTACGTTGGCGAACGGTGGTGTGCAGTAGAAGAAGACAGGCCTAACCCCCAGCCATCGCCACGGCGGACATCCTGCTCGTGCCGTACGACCGCCGCCATGTGCCGACCTACCACGACTGGATGGAGGACGAGGTGAGACGATGCCCAGTGTCCCCCCTGGTCTCCTACTGCTGTCGCTGACCCGGTGAAACAGGCGCTGCGAGCGGCGACGGCCTCGGACCGTCTGACGCTCGACGAGGAGTACGAGAACCAGGTGTCGTGGCGCGCGGCCCCGGACAAGCTGACGTTTATCCTGTGCCGGCGGCGGGAGGGCGTCGACGACGACGACGACAAGGCCCCCGTTGTGGCCGGCGTCGACGACAGCCCCGACCGCATGGTGGGCGACATCAACTTCTTCCTGCAGCCGGAGGAAGACGACGATGCGGAAGAGAGCGACGGAGCTGCCGACGGCAAGTCTGCTCCCACCGCCATTGCCTACACGGGCGAGATCGACGTCATGCTGGCACGCCAGGCCGACCGGGGCCGCGGCCTCGGCCGTGCTGCCGTCACCGCCCTGCTGCGCTATATCCTGCAGCCGGCGAACCGGGCAGCGATCCTGGCCGAGGCGGCCGGGGCGTCCGGGACGGACTCCGCGGCACCACGGCCGACCCTGCACCACCTCATGGTCAAGATCCAGGCGACCAACACGGCCAGCATCCGCCTCTTTACCGGCCTCGGCTTCCGGCAGCGCGGGCCCGTCAACTACTTTGGCGAGGTCGAGCTGGTGCGCGAGCCTCTCGACGGGGACGGCGGCGACGGCGACGACACGCTGCCGGCCGTCCCGGGCTACGCAGAGCGGCTGTACCGCCGGGCCGACTGATTGTCATTATGCATTCTAAATTTCCCGACGCGGCACGCACGCCTCACACGCCAAACCGCTCCCGGAAGGCCGCCAGCATCTCCAGGCTGATGTTGGACCCGCCGCACACCACCAGCACCACGTTGCGCGCCGCCCACGCGCTGTCCGACAGGCCGGCGCCGAGCTGCTGGCGCAGCAGGTTCGTCGGCTTGCCGGAGTTGTCGGCCTTGCCGGCCTTGTCGGCCTTGTCGGCCGCCGTGTACACGGGCGCCAGCGCCGCGCCGCACGCCGGCTCCACCAGAATCCGCGTGTCGTCGAGAAAGTGCACAATGGCGTCGACGGCGGCCGCGTCGCTGACGACCACGGCCGACACTTTGGCGGTGGCCCTTGCCTTTGCTGCCGCCTCTCCTGTCGATGACGCCGTCCCCCGGGTGTAGGCAAACGCCTGCTCCAGCACGCGCGGCACGCCCAGCGACGTTGCAATCGACGTGATGCCGCCCGGCAGCGTCACCACGCGGCCGGCGGCCAGGCTGGCGGCCAGGCTCTCGGCGCCGGCCGTCTCGACGGCGAGGATCTGCGGCAGCGCCGTCGTCGCTGTCGTCGTTGTCGTCGACGTGTTGGCATTTCCACTGCCATACACCTCGTCGATGCCGTCGACCAGGCCGACCAGCAGCCCGCCGCCGCCGACGCTGCACACAAACGCGTCGGGCCGCGCCCCCCGCGGCGCCAGCTGCGCGGCCACCTCGCCGACGAGCGTGGCCGCGCCCGCCCAGATGTCCGGGTGGTCAAACGGCGGCACGTACACGGCGTGCAGCGCCGCGTCCTGGTCGGCCTGGCCGGCGCCGGCCTCGGCCATCAGCCCGCGCAGGAACTGGTCCGCGGCCGCCCAGTCGGCGCCGTGCTGGTGCACGACGGCGCCCAGCGCCCGCAGCTTGCCCACCATGTACGGTGACGTCGTCGTCGGCACCACAATCGTCACCGGGTAGCGGCCGAGGTCGCGCGCGGCCGTGGCGCAGGCCAGGCCGGCGTTGCCGCCGGACGAGCAGAAGAAGTGGACGTTTGGCGCGTGGCCGGTGCTGCTGGCGGTCTTCTTGGCCTTGTCGAGGGCGCGCACCATCAGGTTGCCGATGCCGCGGGACTTGAACGAGCCCGACGGCTGCAGGTTCTCGAGCTTGAGGTAGATGTTGCTGAAGGGGGGAGTCAGCGAACGGCGACGAAGCGTGACAACAGCACATCAGAGGAGAGCCAAGGCAAGCACGCACCATCCCGCCGTCTGCGAGAGCGTGGCCGAGTACAGGCAGGGCGTCTCGATCCAGGGCGCCTGTGCCGTCTCGGGGAAGACGTCGTCTGCGGGAAGAGAGCCCATGGTGGTTGTGGCGATGGACAGGAACAAAGAAGGAACAATGATGCTTTTTCCAGGCCGGCTGGACGATCAAAAGACGATGGAAATGGTGACGGTGAAACGTCGGCAAGTGTCAAAGCGTCGACTGCTGTGAGCCTTATATGATGATGCCGGGCACACGTCAATGGAAGGGCGTAGGATAAAGGCCTGGCTTTCTATTTGCTGTCCATCCTTGTTTTTTTCTTTTTTTTTTTCTTCCGTCTTTTCTTTTTTGTTCTTTTTTTTCTCCCACCTGCTCCTTCCTCCCTTATCATCCGCGTTTTTTCCAGTTTCTCCAGTTTTGCACCCTCCATCTTGCAACTGCCGTATACGGCAATCTTACCTCTTGCGTCCACCGCTTGCAAAGCCGATACTAAACGCGGGCTCGGTCACCCAGACTTATAGCACTGGCCGCCCACCAATCGGCATGCCTGCATCGGCTTCCCCGCTAGGCCCAAAAGTACGTCCTTTGCGCTGAATCTTTGCACTACCATGGGAGATCGTGTTCGCAGTGACTCTATCGCGTAACCCGCCCGTAACAGAGACCCCAAACACCCTCCCCAATCACGTAAAAGTTGCATTCCACCATCCATCGTGACCGGCCGCTGTGACCACGCCATTCCGGGCTGCCAGATCTGGCAGGCCGTGCCAGCATCCACGTGCCGTCGTACCCGAGAGACGGTCCTGTCCAAGCCATCTCGCCCTGGTTTGCTCAAGCCGCTGGGACCCCCTCGCCCGGCTGCTCGTCGCCCACCGTCTGCATGCCCAGCGCGTTGGGCACGCCCACCACCACCCGCCCCGGCGGCACCTGCACCCCAGTCACCCGCAGACAGCCAAACACCACAATCTCGCGCAGGTTGGGGCAGCTGCGGAACATGCTGCGCACAATCGTGTCCGTCATCTCGTCGCAGAAGCTGGCCTCGATCCGCTGCAGCTCCGGGTACCGCTTGTCCTCCGAGAACGCCGCCGCAAACGCCTCCGCCCGGATGTGCCGGCACGCGCAGATGTTGAGCCGCTGCAGCGCCGCCCCCGAATGCGCCATCAGCGCCTGGAACCCCTGCGAGCACAGCCCCACGCTCTCCGGGTTCTCGTCCGGCGTGTCCGCGTCGCGGAACCGGTTCTTGCCCAGGTCCACCACCTGCAGCGGCGGGTTCGCCCACTCGCTGAACAGCCGCGCAAACCCGGCGTCCGTGCACCGCTCGCTCTCCGTGATGCGCAGCTTGCGCAGCCGCCGGCACGTCTGGTGCAGCGCCATCAGCACCGCGTTGTCCACGCCCGCGCCCACGTCGCGCAGCGACAGCGACTGCAGCTGCGCGCCCACCCGCACCACCAGCTGCACGTACGCGTCCGACGGCACCGGCTTGGCCAGCCGCAGGTTCAGGTGCTCCAGCTGCGCCAGCCCGCCCAGGTGGCCCACGCCCGCCGCCGTCAGCTGCTCGTTGCTGCGGATCTTGAGCCGCGTCAGCTGCGGCGCCCGCTCCCGCAGCACCGCCGCCACCGCGTCCGTCACGTGCTTGTCCGTCTGGCACATGTGCAGCGTCCGCAGCGACGCCCCGTGCGCCTCGAGGAACGCAATCCACTTGGCCTCCGACAGCAGGTTCGCCCCGTACAGGCACAGCGCCTCCAGCCGCACGTCGCGCTGCAGCAGGTAGTCCATCACCGCGTCCTTGAACTGGATCGCGTTGTACAGCCGCAGCCGCCGCAGCCGCGGCATCGCCTGCAGCATCCGCACAAAGTCCATGTCCGTCAGCAGCGCGCAGTCGTACACGCACAGCTCCTCCGCCTCCGGCCGCACAAACAGCTGCACCGTCTTGGACGTCAGCAGCCGCCGCTTCGACAGCACCCGCGCGATCCGGTCCACCAGCTCTGCCGGCAGGTCGCCCAGGTCGTCTGCCAGGTGGATGTTGCGCGACAGGTGCTCCACGCACAGCGTCACCAGGCCCTTGGGCCCGACCGGCGACGCCCCGTCCAGGATCCGGCTCTGCGCCTTGCGCCGCTGGCCCACGGGGCCCCCCGACGCCGCCCGCGCCTTCTTCTTGGCCCGCTGCCCGGCCGCCGCGTCCTTGTTGCTGTCCAGCGCCCGCCCGCACGGCGGGCACAGCAGCCGCCCGCTCGCGTCCGCCCGCGAGTACGCCGTCACCGTAAACCGCTTGCCGCACTGCGCGCAGTTCTCGATCTGCCCCGGCATCGGCGCGCTCAGGCTCCGCAGCAGCGCCTGCGTCACGTCGTCGTCGTCGCTCGAGTCGTCGCCGTCATCGTCGTCGCCGCCGTCGCCCTTTTTGCGCTTCCCGCCCGCCTTGCCTTTGCCCTTGCCCTTGCCCTTGCCCTTCTTGCCCGCCTTTTCCGCCTTGATGCGCTCGACGGCCGTCCGGTGGGCGTCGGTCAGACCACCGCTGGGGGCCGTCATCGTGGCCCCAGTGCCGTTGGCCCCGCCGGCCGACGACCCGGCACTCCCCTGTGGGATCCCAAAACCGCCAGTCGGTTCTTCCTGCTGCTGTAGCCGCTGCTGCTCTTCTTCTAGCTGTCGTGCCGCGGCCTCGCGCCGGGCGAGAAAGTCGGCCTCGATCTGGCGGGCGGAGATGTTTCGGGACTGCAGGCGTTAGAAGGCCGCCTTCCTTCTAGGACAAAGGGGGACGAAGGCAAACGAAGCAGTGGCAAAAGACGCACCGCTAAGAAATCTGTCAAGGCCGACTGACTGAACGCGAGGCATCGTTTGTTAGACAGGGATCCCCCAGCGACGGGACAGATGCGATAAAACTTACGGGCCCATGATCCGCCGCCGATTTGGATCCTGGTCATCTTGCCGTGTGCGGACCCTGTGAGTGTTAGCCATGCCCTTTGCGACCTCGTTTCCTGTCCGAGCATGAGACGTGCATTTTGCCGTTTGTCGTTTCTGCCGACCTTGGGGAGTCACGTTCGTGGAACCGCCGCCTTGATCCAGGGCTTGTCGTCGAATGCGCGGTCGTCTGTATATATATGCAGGTATGTGCATGCAGGTAAGCAAGAAGCGACAAAAACCAACACCCTAGATGCGATGCGAAAAGAAAAAAGAACACCCCGAAGACGCGCCACTGGCGTCGTAGAGCGCAAAACCGCCTGCACGTAGTCACGTGCACCGCTGCCAGGCCTTTGAGTGGCGATGGGCAAGGCTTCGCTGCGTGCAGCCGCATCGGTTTCTCCTGGGCTAGCGCCCGCGCTAGGTTAATTGGCTGCAGGAAACCAGGCAACAGCCCCGTATTTCCCGTGACTCCGCGCCGTTTCTTGCCCGCCGGGAGAGCCGCGTATTCGCGTCCGTCGACGCTCTTTTTTGCCCATTTCCGATTTTCAGGGCTGTTCCCCCTCCCCCTATTCGCATTTTCTCAGCCTATCGCCTCTTTGTCTCGCTCCTAATTCGCCCCCTTGCGTTTTGCTCGATCAACACGCGGCCTCCCTCGTTTTTGGGCTGGGTTTGGGCGTCCCTGTCTTTTCCTCTTGTCCTCGACCAGTTCTCGAGTCTATCACCCGTTTGTGATATCAGAGAACATGGCTTCACCGAAAGTGAAAGCAGAGCCTCAGAACATGGCTTCGCCGAAAGTGAAAACAGAACCTCAGAACAGAGTTTCACCGAAAGTGAAAACAGAGTCTTCGATGCCGACTCGGAGGTCGAGCGGGCGCCGTAAGTGAAAGCTGATTCGCCTTTGAAAAAAAAAAAAGTGCACATTTTTTGCAGTCCTCCTGACTCATTGCCCGACAATATAGTTGCCGCCCTTGCTCGCAACAACGCCACCGCATCGCCGTTGTCTGCTCCTCCCTCCCCGAGTCCGTCTACACAACCCCCGGCGCAGATGGCCCAGCCCACACCGAATCCCACCGCACCACCCCCGTCGGCGGCTGCGCCTATTGTCTCGTCGAGTTCTTCGGCGACCGGGATCACCTCTGAGGACGAGCTGTCTACGCCGCTCACCACGCAGTCCAGCACACCTGTCCCGTCCAAAGCCGCCATGACCGGCGACAGCAAACCACCGGGCGGCTTTCGGCCTGCGAGCTCGCTGCTCAAGATGGAGATCGAGCTGCCGGACAGGCCGGCGCCGACCATCTCTGCTGCCGCTTCCTCCAGCGCTGCCGCTGGGGCTGCCGACAGTGCAAAGGCTCTCAGCAAGAGCAAATTCTCGCTCAGCGCGAAGCGCAAGCGCACAGTTGTCGACGACAGCGACGATCTGGGCGGCGACGAGGGCGCGGACGAGGACGAGGACTACAAGGACGCGCTCGCCAAACAAATCAGCCTGGAGCGGGACGCAGCACTCGCGCGCAGCCTGCAGAAACAGGAGGATGCGTACCGCGGCACGTCCAGTACCGCCATCAAGTCGTCTCCCAAAAAGCCGAAAAAGAGTGCGCTGGACGATGACGACGAGAAGGGCTGGCTCGGCTCTGATAGCGACAGTTCCGGACCCTTGGAGCTCATCCCTCTTGATGCGTTTGCTTCGACAAGCGTGGCCAAGAGGCGGAGGCTCAACAACCCTCTCAAGCTGGAGGATATACCGAAGAAGGAAGAGCCCGCCCCGTCGGACGACGGCCTCTCCTCCGTTCCCTACGACGATGAAGAAGAGGATGAATGGGAAGACCTTGACGATTATGTCTCGGGCGACGAAGCGGCGGCCATTCTGGCCCAGAATGGCGGTGCCAACGGCAACGAGCTGGGCACGCGCCGGCAGTACCGCACGTACCGCAGCCAGAAGCGGGTGAAGAACGACCGGGAGCGGCTCGAGGACGAGCATCCCATCCTTAAGACGATGTGGGAGGAACTGGAGAACACGCCTGTGCTGAAGGCCGGGCGGGCGGAGCAGCCGCCCAAGATCTCGCGCATGCTCAAGCCGTTCCAGCTGGAGGGTCTGGCGTGGATGGTGGCGATGGAGAAGACGCCGTGGAAGGGCGGCCTGCTGGGCGACGAGATGGGGCTGGGCAAGACGATCCAGGCGGTGTCGCTGATCATGTCGGACTACCCGGCGAGCAAGCCGACGCTGGTGCTGGTGCCGCCGGTGGCGCTGATGCAGTGGACGTCGGAGATTGCGTCGTACACGGACGGATGCCTCAAGACGTTCATCTACCACAGCACCAACGCCAAGACGAAGGGGATGACGGTCAAGGACCTCAAGAAGTACGACGTGATCCTGATGTCGTACAACAGCCTGGAGTCCGCGTTCCGGAAGCAGGAGAAGGGCTTCAGCCGCAAGGACGGCGTGTACAAGGAGAAGAGCGTGATCCACCAGACGCACTTCCACCGGGTGATCCTGGACGAGGCGCACTGCATCAAGACGCGCAGCACGATGACGGCCAAGGCGTGCTTCGGGCTCAAGGTGGACTACCGGTGGTGCCTGACGGGGACGCCGCTGCAGAACCGGATCGGCGAGTTCTTCTCGCTGCTGCGGTTCCTGCAGATCGAGCCGTTCTGCAACTACATCTGCCGCGACTGCAAATGCTCCAAGATGGAATGGAGCGTGGACGAGAGCAACCACTGCACCAAGTGCGGGCACCGGGGCATGCGGCACCTGTCGGTGTTCAACCAGGAGCTGCTGAACCCGATCCAGCGGTACGGCAACTGGGGGCCCGGGCAAGACGCGTTCCGCAAGCTGCGGGTGCTGACGGACCGGGTGATGCTGCGGCGGCTGAAGAAGGACCACACGGACTCGATGGAGCTGCCGGTCAAGGACATTGTGGTGGACCGGCAGTTCTTCAGCGAGGTGGAGGTGGACTTTGCCGACAGCATCATGACGAACTCGGAGCGCAAGTTCACGACGTACGTGGAGAACCGGGTGATGCTGAAGAACTACGCCAACATCTTCGGCCTGATCATGCAGATGCGGCAGGTGGCGGACCACCCGGACCTGATCCTGCGCAAGAATGCGGAGGGCAGCCAGAACGTGCTGGTGTGCTGCATCTGCGACGAGCCGGCGGAGGAGGCGATCCGGTCGCGGTGCAAGCACGACTTCTGCCGCGAGTGCGCCAAGAACTACGTGCGGGCGACGCAGCAGCCGGACTGCCCGCGGTGCCACATTCTGCTGTCGATCGACCTGGAGCAGCCGGAGATGGAGCAGGACGAGATGCTGGTGAAGAAGTCGTCGATCATCAACCGGATCCGGATGGACAACTGGACGTCGTCGTCCAAGATCGAGCTTCTGGTGCACAACCTGTACCAGCTGCGGTCGGACAAGGCGTCGCACAAGTCGATTATCTTTTCGCAGTTTACGACGATGCTGCAGCTGATCGAGTGGCGGCTGCGGCGGGCGGGCATCACGACGGTGATGCTGGACGGCAGCATGACGCCGGCGCAGCGGCAGGCGTCGATTGAGCACTTTAAGAAGAACGTGGACGTGGAGTGCTTCCTGGTGTCGCTCAAGGCGGGCGGCGTGGCGCTGAACCTGACGGAGGCATCGCGGGTGTTTATTGTTGATCCGTACGTTCGTTCCATTCTTTGAAAGGAAGAGTGAAGAAAAAACAGAGACTGACAAAACAGATGGTGGAATCCCGCGGCGGAATGGCAGTCGGCCGACCGCTGCCACCGGATCGGGCAGACGCGGCCGTGCGTGGTGACGCGGCTGTGCATCGAGGACTCGGTCGAGAGCCGGATGGTGCTGCTGCAGGAGAAGAAGACGCGCATGATCAACTCGACGATCAACTCGGACGACGCGGCAATGGAGTCGCTGACGCCGGAGGACCTGCAGTTTCTGTTCCGGGGCAACTGAGGGACTGTTTCTTGGCGTTTGGGGGACAGAGGCAACTGAGGCGGGTATATGGGCATCCTCAGCGTGCGTTTTGGGGGTATATTGGTACTAGGGTGGTTTCTGGTTGTATAAGAGCTCAATATTTATGTATTATTCTGCATCGTTGATTTTTGGCGCTTAGTCGACTTTCGCTGCCCGAGAAAAACGTCATTTTTTCCCACTTGGGATTGCCACACTATAAAAGCTTTTCCTTGTTCGCCACCGCACACAAGCACCTGCGCATTCTGCTCTACCTTCACCGACAGCTCTCGCGACGGCGTCTCTTCTCTTCGGCCGCATTCTCTGCACGACGCCCCGGCGACGACGTTCTCCCCCGGTCTTTCTCCGTCTGCCCGCCGTTTGCCTGCACCTGGTCTCGCGGCCCCACGCGCGCCCCGGCGCCATGCACGCCACACGTATCCTCCCTGTGGCGGATCCTGAGTCGCTGGGCCGTTTCCGGGCTGCTGCAGCATCAGAATCCTCGTCGGCTACATCCCTAGACCACTGGGATGTCGACCCGGCGGCGCCTGGCCTGGCCGCGGTCCAGACGGCGGCCGACTGCATTCGAAACACGGACGTGCCCGTTGGGTTCCCGACAGAGACCGTGTACGGGCTCGGCGCCGATGCGACGCGCAGCGCCGCCGTGCGTGGCATCTTCTCGGTCAAGGGCCGGCCCTCGGACAACCCGCTGATCGTGCACGTGTGCGACCTGGCGATGCTGGCGGGGTTGCTGGGGAGCGGCGACGGCGCCGACCAGAACCCCCTGCCGGCCATCTACCGGCCCCTCGTCGAGCGCTTCTGGCCAGGGCCGCTGACGCTGCTGCTGCCGCTTCCATCACCAACGACGGCGACAACGGCAATGACAACCACGACCACCGACGCCGGCACCGCCCCCCGCTGGACCCTCGCGCCCGAGGTCACGGCCGGCCTGTCGACGTTTGGCGTGCGGCTGCCGGCGTCGCCGCTGGCGCGCACGCTGATTCGCCTGGCGGACGCGCCGCTGGCGGCGCCGTCGGCCAACGCGTCGACGCGGCCGTCGCCGACGACGGCGCAGCACGTGGTCGACGACCTGCAGGGGCGCATTGCCGTCGTGCTGGACGGCGGCGCGTGCGGCGTCGGCGTCGAGAGCACCGTCGTCGACGGGCTGTGCAACCCGCCCGCCGTGCTGCGGCCGGGCGGCGTCAGCATCGCGGAGCTGCGCACGGTGCCGGGCTGGGAGGGCGTGCAGCGGGCGTACCCGGAGGACAAGGCGACGGCGACGGCGGCCGCCGCGGACACCGCCACCGCGGCACCACGCGCGCCCGGCATGAAGTACAAGCACTACAGCCCCAAGGCGCGCGTCGTGCTCTACGAGGGGCGGCCCGGGCGCGACAGCAGCCCGACACAAGCAGTCCGGTCGCTGCTGGACGGGGGAGACGCAAAGACCATCGGCGTCATCCGCACGCAGACGTGGCCACCGCTCCGGGCCACGGCCTTGGTGAGCGGCGCCGCGCCACAGACGCAACAACCACCTGCACAGACGGCCCCGAGCGGCGTCACCTACAACTTGGAGACACACAACGCGGCCGCCAGCAACGCCGTGCTGCTCGAGCTGGACCTGGGCCGCGACGTGCCCAGCATCGCGCACGGGCTCTTCTCGGCGCTGCGCGACCTCGACGCCCGGGGCGCCGACGTGATTGTCGTCGAGGGCATCGACGACCGGGGCGACGACATGGCGGCCGCCGTGATGAACCGGCTGCGCAAGGCAGCGTCAGAGGTGCGGTAGCAGGTCCAAAGCCATCCCAAATAGAACAAATCCGTAATGTTTTTTGCATGTCCTTCTATGGCCCCTTGGACAGACGTCGCCAAAAGACAGAAAGAACCAAAGAATAGCGCATGAACCACCGTCCGTTTTCCCATTGGCCTCCCTCCTCGCGTGCTCACAGTCCCTGCCGCAGCCAGTCGGTCAGCTTGGACCGGCCCAGCTGCGCCAGCTGGTTGACGCCCTGCTCGCTGAACGGGTCGATGCGGCTCAGGTTGACCTGGTCCTGCGCCGGCGCGCGGCTGACGCGCGCCACCACGATGCTCGGGTCCGTCTCGAGGATGACGCCGTCGTCGACAATCTCGTCCATGGCCAGCGCCAGCACGTCGTAGCACTCGATCAGCGTGCGCTTGTCGATCGACTGCTTCAGCAGCAGGTGCAGCGTGTCGCGGATCGTCAAGACCACGTTGTACAGCAGCACCTCGTTCTCGTCCACGCTGCCCACGACATACATGGTCACGTCCGACTCGGTCTTGTACAGCACAATGTGGTTGTCGAACAGCAGAATGTCCGCCGACTGCTTGGCCGTCTTCTCCAGCAGGCCCTTCTCAAACGTCTTCTGCGCCTTGGCGTCGGCAAACGGGCCGGACGAGGAGCCTGTCCGCATTAGCACCGCTATGCATTGCTTGCCACATTGCCGTCCTCCCTCCTCTCACCTCCTGTGGCCGCGTGGTGCGGCGGCGTGTAGTATTTCGCGAATATCCGCGAGCCGTCATCCGCCAGGATGATGACGGCCTTGACCGAGTACAGCGACAGTTCCGGCGCCATGATGTTCGAGCGGGTGCGGGGGGGGGAGGGGGAGGGGAACGGAATCGAGTGGCGTTCGGGTCGGTGAAGTCAGGTCGGAGGGCACTCTTTCGCTGTGGGGATGCATCGACACTTGTCCACACTGCCTGTGGCGGTGCAGGCCGTCGCTGTGTGGCTGGA
Organism: Ceratocystiopsis sp. VPRI43766; assembly: GCA_019925685.1. Lineage (NCBI taxonomy): Eukaryota > Fungi > Ascomycota > Sordariomycetes > Ophiostomatales > Ophiostomataceae > Ceratocystiopsis > Ceratocystiopsis sp. VPRI43766. The sequence goes on along the minus strand of JADHKF010000029.1, from coordinate 170,292 downwards.
ACACAGGACCCACCGAGAGAGGTACGTACCCCTCACAAAAACCACTTTACGCGACTCGCACGCGTCTTTTCAGCCCCTCCACCCCTTTTTACGCGTCTCAATTAAACTCGCGTCGCTCTTGCCCCATTCTCTTCTCGCCTTCTTGCTGCTTCCTTCCTGCCCATTCCTCTTGCCCCCCTGCTCCTCGTGATCTGCCTCATTTTTGATTTTTTTTTTTTGTTTTCCAACGTCAGCCATATTCACCATTCGCTACCTACTGCTCCAAACCACCCACACCGCCTCTCATCCGCTCTCGCCGCCATGTCCTCCCCGGGTGGCCGCCGCTCTGCGCGGAACTCCCAGGCTGGCACGCCCAGTCGCAGCACCCGCAACGCACAGGCCCAGAGCAGCCCAGCACCCGTTGAGGACGCTGCCGTCGCCGGCACACCGCGCGGAGCACCGCTGCCCGCGTCCCAGCTGCAGTCGAGCCCCATGTTCTACCAGTCGTCGTCGCCCGGCGTCGGCGGCAGCAACATGCGCCAGGCGCCCTCGTCGCCGCTGCGCCAGATGAGCAACACCCAGAGCACCGACGACTCGCTCGGCGTGCCCAACCGCGGCATGCCGCCCAGCTCGCCGCTGGCACAGATGACCGACACCCAGAGCGTGTCGGCAGGCGACCGCACGCCGCGTGCGGGCGGTGGCCTGATTGGAGGTGCGTCTCTTTTTCTTCTCTGTGGCGTTTGTTTGGCATCCCGGGTACTAACTGTCTGCAGAGTCATCGCCCATCCGCTATGACCCCAGCTCCAGCCCCGGCCGCCACCTCGGCTTCCAGTCGGACCTGCGCAGCGAGAGCAGCGCGCTGTTTGTCAACCAACGCGCTGGCTCGGCCGGCCCGGTCCGCCCCCGGCGCGGTGACATCAACTCGGACGGGCTGGTGCGCACGCCGCGTGCGGCACCCCCGCGCCGCATTGTCCTGGACGACAACGGCCAGGTCCTGAGCGAGGGCCCGGCCGGCTCGGACACGGGCTCCTTTGCCGTCAACAACCCGGACACGTCCGAGGCACAGATCCTCGGCGGCCTGAGCCAGAGCCTGATCTGGGGCACAACCGTGTCCATCGATGACACGTTTGCCGCCTTCAAGGACTTTCTGCGCAACTTCACCAAGAAGTACCGCCTGTGGCTGGACGGCGTGCCCGAGTCCGTGACGGCGCAGCGGCCCGATGCCGAGTCGCGGCCCTACTGGGAGACGATGCAGAACATGCTGCTGCTGGGCTCGTCGCGCCTGTACGTGGACATCCGCGATCTCAAGGCGTACCCGCGCACCAACAAGCTGTGGTACCAGGCGCAGGCGTACCCGCAGGAGATCGTGCCCATCATGGACCAGTCGGTGCACGACCTGATGTCCGAGCTGGCCCACGCCGAGGTGGTCCGGCAAAAGGCGGCCGCGGCGGCGGCGTCGCAGAGCCAGAGCAGCGCCGGCGGCGGGCGCTCGCAGCAGCCCAGCGGCAGCCAGAGCTCCGAGCTCAACTTCCCCAGCTCAGAGCGCAGCGAGGAGCCGCCGGCCACGCCGCGCGCGTCCCAGCACGCACAGGCGCAGGCGCAGGCGCAGGCGCAGACCCTCGAGGACGACGTCAGCAAGACGGTCTACATTGTGCGGCCGTACGGCCTGGACAAGTCGACGAATCTGCGGGATCTCAACCCATCGGGTATGTTCTTTTTTTTTTTTTTTGGATGGAAGGACGACTGCTAACACACGCAGACATGGACCGCCTCATCTCGATCAAAGGCCTCGTCATCCGCACCACGCCGGTGATCCCCGACATGAAGGATGCCTTTTTCAAGTGCAACGCGTGCAACCACTCGGTGACGGTCAGCCTGGACCGCGGCAAGATCCGCGAGCCGACAGAGTGCCCGCGGCCGGCGTGCATGACGAAGAACTCGATGCAGATTGTGCACAACCGCTGCATCTTCGAGGACAAGCAGGTGATCAAGCTGCAGGAGACGCCGGACGCGGTGCCGGCGGGCCAGACGCCGCACTCGGTGTCGGTGTGCGTGTACAACGAGCTGGTGGACTTTTGCAAGGCGGGCGACCGGGTGCTGATCACGGGCATTTTCCGGGTCAGCCCGGTGCGGGTGAACCCGCGGCAGCGGACGATCAACAGCGTGCACAAGACGTACGTGGACGTGCTGCACATCCAAAAGGTGGACAACAAGCGGCTGGGGATCGACCCGTCGACGCTGGAGGTGGACGAGGACGACGTGGAGGCGGCGCTGCTGGCGGAGCAGCAGGAGGTCAGCGGGGGCGAGACGAGCAGCAACCGGATGGAGGAGACGCGGACGTTTACGGCGGAGGAGGAGGCGAAGATCCGGGCGACGGCGGCGCGGGACGACGTGTACGAGCTGCTGGCGCGGTCGCTGGCGCCGTCGATCTACGAGATGGAGGACGTGAAGAAGGGGATCCTGCTGCAGCTGTTTGGCGGGACGAACAAGTCGTTCAAGAAGGGCGGCAGCCCCAAGTACCGGGGCGACATCAACGTGCTGCTGTGCGGCGACCCGTCGACGGCCAAGTCGCAGATGCTGAGCTACGTGCACAAGATTGCGCCGCGCGGCGTGTACACGAGCGGCAAGGGGTCGTCGGCGGTGGGCCTGACGGCGTACGTGACGCGCGACCCGGAGACGCGGCAGCTGGTGCTGGAGTCGGGGGCGCTGGTGCTGTCGGACGGCGGCGTGTGCTGCATCGACGAGTTTGACAAGATGTCGGAGGGCACGCGGTCGGTGCTGCACGAGGTGATGGAGCAGCAGACGGTGTCGGTGGCCAAGGCGGGCATCATCACGACGCTGAACGCGCGGACGAGCATCCTGGCGTCGGCGAACCCGATCGGCAGCCGGTACAACCCGGACCTGCCGGTGCCGCAGAACATCGACCTGCCGCCGACGCTGCTGTCGCGGTTCGACCTGGTGTACCTGATCCTGGACCGGGCAGACGAGAAGACGGACCGGCGCATGGCGAAGCATCTGCTGTCGATGTACCTGGAGGACAGCCCGCAGTCGGCGCCGTCGGCCAAGGAGATTCTGGTACGTGGATCAGCACAGACTGTGTGAAACAACAACAGCACTAACAAACAGTCCATCGAGTTCCTGACGTCGTACATTTCGTTTGCGCGGGCCAACGTGCACCCGGTGCTGTCGACGGAGGCCGGGCACGCGCTGGTGGAGGCGTACGTGGAGATGCGCAAGCTGGGGCAGGACGTGCGGGCGGCGGAGAAGCGGATCACAGCGACGACGCGGCAGCTGGAGTCGATGATCCGGCTGGCGGAGGCGCACGCCAAGATGCGGCTGTCGGAGACGGTGACGGGCGACGACGTGCGCGAGGCGCACCGGCTGATCCAGTCGGCGCTCAAGACGGCGGCGACGGACGCGCAGGGGCGCATCGACATGTCGCTGCTGACCGAGGGCACGAGCGCGGCCGAGCGCAAGCGCAAGGGCGACCTGCGCGCGGCCGTGCTGCGCATGCTGGACGAGCACGTGGCCAGCGGCCAGCAGCCGACGATGCGGTACGCCGAGGTGGCGCGGCGCATGGCCGAGGCGGCGAGCGTGCCGGTCGAGCCGGCGGACCTGGCCGAGTGCCTGCGGCAGCTCGAGATGGACGGGTCCATTACCATCAGCGGCGAGGGGGCGCGGCGGTCGGTGCGGCGGATGACGGGGGTGGCGTAGGGGGCAGGTCGGCCAGAGACGAGTTCAGGGAACGCTGCTATGGCTGGGATTCAGGACAATGTTCTATGTTTATGTACGGAGTGTATGGTTTGCTTTCCATTTCCAATCTTTCACAACTATCCTACACCCACGCCCGCCGCGGCTCACCACAACCCCCGTGCGCGCCCCTCAAAGCCAAAGTTCAGCAGCACCGCCACGACCAGCGACGCACACAGCACCGTCGGCCCGTAGCGGTCGTAGAACTTGGCCGACGCGCGCCGCGTGCGGATGGCGCGGCTGCGGTAGATGTAGATGCCGACGCTGTAGGCCAGGCAGCCGACGGCCAGCAGGGTGAAGACGGCGGCCACGACAAACGACGGGCCGCCGGGGCGGTTGCTGAAGTTGAGCAGCGTCGCGGCAATCGAGCCGATGTAGATGGAGTACTCGAGCTGTGGTCCGTTAGTATAAGTGCACACAGAGAGAGATGCCTGAGGCAGAGCCAAGAAAAGGATGCCCGAAAAATGAGGACTCACCCAGCCCAGAAACGTCCGCTCGGCGGCAAAGTACACCTTGGGCTCGACGCGCACCGGCACGTAGATCTTCTTGCCCTTGGGCGCGCGCACCTGCCGCGTCTGCAGCGCGCCCGGCCCAAACAGCTGCTGCTGCCGCTCGTTGGGCGGGATCACGGACCCGCGCGGGTGCGGCACCAGCGCGCGCGCCGCCGCCGCCGCGCCGCGGCCGAGCGTCTGCGCCGCCGCGCGGCCGTACGCCCGTGTCAGCGCCGCGTAGTACGGCCAGCCGCCGACGCGCCGCGCCTCCTCCAGCCGCGCCCGCGCGCCGCCCTCGGCGTCGTCCGACTCGTCCTCCGAGTCGTACAGCGGGTACGGGTCCGCGAGCGCCGTCGTCGTCTGGTCCTCGACGTCGGTGCCGGGCGCTGCTGCTGTCGTCGTCGTCGTCGTCGTCGTCGTCGGTGTGCCGTTGTGGCCGTTTGTGTGTTGCCGCGCTCCCCGCTTGCGGGAACCGTTGGCACCGTTAAAAGCCCTGGCCGCCGCCGCCGCCGCCTCCTCCTCCTCCTCCTCCTCCTCATCCGAGTCGTCCTCGTCGTCCGACTCCGACGTCGCCGCCGTGCCCGCGTGCCCCGTCCGCCGGATGCCAAAGTCGTGCGACCGCGGCTTGCGGATGTCAATGTCCATCTGCGGCAGCCAGTACGGCAGCAGGTGGATGCGGTCCGGGAACAGCGTCGCCGTGCCGTGGATGAACTTGCTGAACTTGGGCACCGCCTCCACCAGGTGGCTGCTGATCAGCTGCCGCACCCACGCCGGCGGCTCCTGGCCGAGCTGCGTCTGCAGCTTGACCTCCAGCACCGCGTACGGGAACCGCTCCACGTCCGCCGCCGGCAGCTGCGAGAACGGGTAGTCCACGCCAATGTCCATGCGCCGCCAGTTGTCGCCCGCCCGCTGCCGCCCGTCCAGGTTGTCCTCGCGCACCATCGTCAGCTCCGTGTCCAGCGAGATGCGCACGCGCGCGTCGCCCGGCAGCTGGAAGGCCGTGCGGTTGTAGAACGACCGGCACACCGGCTTGTAGCCCTTCTTCAGCACCGCGTACTGCACCTCCGCCGCCAGCTGCTCGTCCTCGGCAATCGCCTGCTTCGACTTCTTGCCCTCCTTGCGCGCCTTCTCAAACAGCGCCGTCGGCAGCAGCTCGCCCCGCAGGTACGCGTTCACGTTCTTCTCCTTGATCGCGAAGCGCGCCTTGACCGACTTCTCGCCCGTCCAGTCCTCCCGGTGCGTCTTGCGCTCCACAAAGATCGTCTCCGTCCGCATCCCGCCGTACCACCGCAGCCGGATCGCCTCCGCGCCCTCCGTCTTCTTCAGCCGCCCCTCGTACAGCTCCCACGTGTCCGGGTTGTCGTAGTAGATCGACGTGATCGCGCTGTCCTGCTGCTCAAACTCCTTGCTCGCGTTGAACACCAGCACCGGCAGGTGCTTCAGCACAATCAGCTTCAGCTCCGTCACGTTGTCCGGGTGCACCCAGTACTTGGTCGTGTGCCGCACAAAGCTCGCCTGCGACCCGCCCGCGCTGCTGTCGCCCTTGACCGGGTTGCCCCGCGTCCGCACCAGGTCGTACAGCTTCGACAGCTTGACCACCGACGCGTCGTAGTTCTCCTTGTAGAACGGCTTCGCCTTGAGCCGCGTGTCAAACACCGGCTTCAGGTGCCACCCCGTCATCTTGTCGTGCTTCTTGATGATCTTGTAGAAGCCCGTGTAGTTGACCTGCACAAACTTGGCCAGGTCGTGCACGTCCGCAATGATGTCGCTCAGGTCCTCCTCCAGCAGCAGGAATTCCTCCTCGCTCGGGCCCTCGCCCGTCCCCCGCTCCCGCAGCCGGTCCACCACGTCGTTGACCTCGCGCTCGCTGACGGCAATCAGCCGCTGGATCTCAATCGCCTTGACCTGCTGCTTCTGGTGCACCTTCTCCAGCTCGTTCTCCAGCGCCGTCACGAACCCCGTCTCGTCCTCCTCCGACCACTCGCGCCGCTGGTACCGCGACCCTTCGCCATGGCCATCCACCACCGGCCCGCTGGCCGTCCGCAGCTTGGCCTTCAGGCCCTCGTAGTCCAGGTACGACCACTCATACTCGCGGATCACGCTCGACCGCAGCTGCTCGCCAAACTTCATAACGACGGTGCCGGGCGGTGCGCGCCACGTGTTCTTGCTTGTGCTGGAAGCGTCGGTGTTTCGTTGCCAGGTCTTGTTGTGCGTCTTGAGATCTTCTATAATCAGCATGCTGCCATGCATTCAAGGCATAGAGGGTTGAATGAAACGCAGGCACAACAAGAAGGAAAGAAGGGAAAAGAGGACAAGGGGAGGATAAAAAGCAATTAAAAATGGACCAGCATGGGGCTATTACGCACACTGAGCGACTAAACAAAACCGCAAAGCTGCAGGAAGTCTAGATCGCTAGACAGAAACGACGGTTCTGGAAGCAAAACCCCCAGAAAGAAAGAAAGAGAAGCGAGTGTCCCGTCGTTCGTGATGGATGGCACACTTCCTTGCACAATGCCACGTGCTCGGCAATCGGCTGTCAAACAAAAGCGCTGTGTCCGAGTGTGTCGGTTGTCGGCCGTCGTGCAGGGTGCAATTGGCTGTCGTGCAGTTGGCGATGAAAGAGAAAACGAGACATTTGAGCGCATGCGGGAATCGTAGCTTTGGCTTTGCAGCGAGGCTCGGGCCAGCCACGTTGGTGCAGCGGCGCCTCTGATTGGCCACGCTACCGCCCAGCTCGAAAACACTGGGGCCGCAGCTGGACTGGGTCTAAGTGGGGCGTTGTCGCGGGGCCCAGATGCGGCAGAATCGGGCGGTGAAGCCAAAAAAAGATGAAGACTCGCAGCATCACGAGTCAAGACGGAATGCGAAGCGGGCAGAGCCCATCACTCACCATGGCCGACGACGACCGCGACAGCATCGACGTGCGCATCTCTTCGGAGTGCCCCGTCACCACCCAGGCCATCCTGCGGGCGGCCCGGCGCCACGACCGCGCCGCCCTCAAGGACCTGCTCGACGCCCCGGGCAAGGCCAACTGCCGCGACCCCGTCACGGGCGAGACGCCGCTGCACTCGGCCGTGCGGGGCGCCGGCGAGCGCGCACAGAATGGCGGCGAGGGGGACGCTGCAGCGGCTGCAGATGGGAAGCCGTCGGAGGCGGTCCGCGTCGTAGAGCAGCTCCTCTTCAGCGGCGCCATCTGGAACGACGTGGACGACCAGAACGAGACGGCCGGCTGTGTCGCCTGGCGGCTGCACCAGAAGGACCTGTACGAGATCCTGGTGCGTGCCGGCATGCGTGCCGAGATGCTGTTTGCCGTCTTGGATGGGTACGAGGCACTGGGGTCTGACGGAGAGGACGAGGAGGACGAGGAGGAGGGAGAGGAAGCCGCAGAAGAGGAGAAAGAGGAGCAGCCGACACCAGAAGACGCCGCAGACGCAGAAACAGACGTCGCACAGCCCATCCAGGCGCAGTCCTCGTCCGAGGCCTACCTCGACTCGCGCCTGACGCTCGCCGACGGCGCGCTGGTCGACGCGGCCGGCAACGGCGTCATGATGGAGTGGGAGACGGACATTATGCGGCGCAGCGTCGACGCGCTGCTGGGCCCGGCCGGTGCCGGCGCCGATCCCGAGGCGGGCGAGAAGCGCGTGCTCAACATCGGCTTCGGCCTCGGCATCATCGACAGCATGTTTGCCGCCCGCCGGCCCGCCCGGCACCACATCATCGAGGCCCATCCGGACGTGCTGGCCCGCATCGACCGTCTGTCCGCCTCCAGCACGGCACCGACGGCCACATCTACCTCGTCCGACCACGCCGCCGAGTTCGGCGCCGCCTGGGAGGCCGCCGGCCGCGAGCCCGGCGCCCACCGCGTCTGGCGCGGCCGCTGGCAGGACGTGTGCCCGCGCCTGCTGGCCGAGGGCGAGCTGTACGACGCCATCTACTTTGACACGTTTGGCGAGGACTACGCCGCCCTGCGCCGCTTCTTTGTCGACTACCTGCCCGGTCTGCTCGCCGACGGCGGCGTCTTCGGCTTCTTCAACGGCCTCGGCGCCGACCGCCGCATCTGCTACGACGTCTACACCCACGTCGTCGAGATGCACCTCGCCGAGGCCGGCCTCGACGTCGCCTGGCAGACCATCGACGTGCCCCTCGCCGCCGACAAGCTCGACACCGCCGGCCAGGGCGCCTGGGCCGGCATCGTGCGGCCCTACTGGACGCTGGACCGTGAGTTCATTTCTCTTCTTCCCTTGAAAATCCCATGACACTGACATCTCCAGAATACCGTCTGCCCATATGCACATTTCTAGGGTAAACAATATGAATGTTCATTGTTTTTGTGCATTGTCTCTCTGTATGCTGTGTGCGTACATGCATGTAGATACCAACCAAACAAACATATGCCATCTTTGCTTTTTCATGCATCATCACCTCCACGAGGAACCCTGTTCAGCCCTCCCCATTTACTGGTATTTGGCAGGGTTCAGGATGCCCGACAGGTTGCCCTCCTTGACCCGCTTGAGCGTCAGCGCGGCGATCAGGGCGGCGCCCACACCGCTGCCGTCCTCGGCAGCCAGGATCTCGATCGGATCCTCCTCCTTGGGGTCCTTCTTCTCCGGCCAGTCGAGAATCTCCCGCAGGGCTTGCGCGCCCCGCTGCTTGAAGTGCGGGTATTTGTTAAACACGGAGCCATCGGCGCCAACGTGGCACGTCTTGTAATCCTTCTTGATGCTGATCGCGGCCACGCCACAGGCGGACAGGCGCGCAGCACGGGTGCCAATCAGCTCAGCCGCCCGGCGGATGAGAGCGAGTTCCGGCTGCGTCGGCGTGATCCCGAGCTTGTCGCTGAAAAGATCGAACGTCTCCTGGAGGTTCTCCCACGGGTCGCTGCACGGGTTAGAAAGAGCCCAATAAAATAGCCTTGAAAACAAACGTACTCTTCAATGGCGGACAGGAACGAGGAGTCCAGGGTGTACGGCTTGCGCAACTTCGAAATGTCCTGGTTCGCAAAGATGTGCGAGTGGTTGTCGTGCAGGTCAACCATGACGAGGCGGAACACCTCGCCGAGATAGAGACCCGCAATCATCTTCTCAAACGCCTGCTGGCCAGGACGCGGGGAGTCGTTGTCAATGGTCACATCGTACTTCGTCCGCGGCAGCACCTTGTGCTCGTTGTCAAAGGCACCCCATTCGCAGTTGATGGCCATGGGCATGTCGGGCGGCAGGTTCATGTGCGCCAGCTTGGGAATAGAGCCACAGTTCTCCATGTACGCCGCATTGCAGCCAGTACCGAAGATGCAGCCAATCTTCATCTTGGTGTCAGTGTACGCCGACGCGATCAGCGTACCTGTGGTGTCGTTGATCAGGGCCGTCAGAGTAATGGGTGTGCCCTGTCCTTGTCAGCAACTGGGAGCACAAGCCGATGAGAAAGGATAAGGTTTAATAAATACCTTTGCCGCCAGAGCAGCCTCAAACATGGGCACAACATTCTTCCCCTCGACACCGTCAATGTCAAAGCCCTTCGTCCAGCGCTGAAGAATACCCTCGTCGATGTAGTTCTGTGTTGCGGGGTAAGAGAAAGTGAAGCCGAGAGGCAGCTTGTCAATCTTGGTCACATCCTCGTGGTGCGTCTCAATGAACTGGTGCACGCAGTCGGCAATATAGTCCCAGAGCTCATCCGCATCGCCCGTCTTCAGCTCCTCGGGCATACGGTACTTGGACTGGATAATGTCAAACTCGGACTTGTGGTCCGTCAGGGTAATCTCACAAACACGGAGGTTCGTGCCACCCATGTCCAGGGCGAGAAAAGTGCCGGTCTCGTAGCCATCAGGGAACGACATAACCCAGGTCGGGTTCATGGGCTGTCCAACAAGATGCAGTGTCAGCCAGAGTAAATAAAACGAAACACAACACTCCTATAAAACGGCCAAGAGCCAACTTACGATGCTGCCGCCCTCGACGCTGAGACCCTTGTCAAGCTCGGAGATAAAGTGCTTGGTGATGGCCTTGAGCTTGGTCGAGTCGACTGTGAACAGCTCTTCAAGGTGGGCAATCTCCTCCTTGAGATCTTTGGGGATATCCGCAAGCGACGCTATGTACAAGGATGTTATGTTAGTTTTTGTCATAAGACAGTGAGCATGAGATACAAACCCTTAGAAGGCGAATGACGGAGGTCAGGCATGGTGGTCGTCACCAGCATCTTGAGATGGGTGATGGGAAGGGAGCTGAGGGTGTTTTTTCAAGGATGGTATAGTTGCAAAGGGTAAAGGGAACGAAAAGGATGGTAAGAGAGATGTGAAACATCCAAGAACAAATATTTAATGTGAGAAAAATATGAAGTTTTGTTTTCAATAAACCCGTGTCACGACTACCGTGGGGAAAATTCAAATGCCCCTCTTTGTGGCTGTCCAGAACAAACAATGAAGAGCACAGGGCACATAAACGGTATCAATCAGAGTAGATAGAAAGCGTTGGATGTACTCGTTTGTACTTGTCAAACTCGCCGGACTATAGGCACACGTCATAGACCAACCAGGCACAGATCCCGCCATATTAAGGACGTGTGAGTGGAGGTTGGGTCTGACTGAGACCAGCAAACGGACACGCGTTTGTGCAACCTTTAGACTCGTACTGGGTTGGGGGGAATCGGTCGAGGTGAGACCGTGGCAAACGACGGGAATTGGGGCGTGGTGAATAACGTTGACGGGGCCAGAACCGCGCTTGCGGGCGTGTCTCAGTTTGAACGTGGAAAGGGATAAATAGCAGACAAATAAAGCAAATACAGAATACGCAAAAGCATCAGGAGAGCAACGCACCGGTTCCCTTGCGGGACGGAGGCTTCTTCGGACCAAGACCGACCATTGTAACGGCGGGAAGAGGCGGCGGGCGGAAGCGGTTCTAGGTGCAGAAACAAGCGGAAAAGGTCTAGGCAGCAAACCGGACAGAGAAACGTCCAGCAGAGACCACAGCTATCGTAGTGAAGTCCACGAGAGGGCACCCTGAGGTTCTCGGGGTCAATGAGGGGAGGCGTAAGCGGGAATTGGAACAAAAGCTGGGGTCATGCGCCAGTAAAAGGCACAAGTGGGGATGAGACGGCGAAGTCTTGCGAGATTTTTGCCCGTGCGGATTCTGCGGCGTGTGCGGGATGTGTGAGATGCGCGGTGGCAGGGAGGCAGGGAGGTCAAAAAGAAGGAAAATCGACGAGAATCAAGTCGGTCAGCAAAGGAGAAAAAGGTGGCATGCAAGCTGTCAGACAAAGAAGGCGGGATCGGCGTCGAGCTCTCTCTTGATGTGGGGTGGGGAAAGTAAAGAGTGCACCGCCACAGGCGCGGGTGAGAACGTGGCTTGACAGGTCCGTGCACAGGCCACGCACGCCAGGGGAGCTTTGCTGCACCGCAACCGTGTTCTTAGTGCGCCAGTGGCCGATTGAGCTCGAGACAAACGAAGACCGCCGGACCGACCGACCGACGACGAGCGCCAACAGCCGCTGCCGGAACACGCATCCATTTTCCGTGTTCTTTCCTGCCGTGGATCTGCTCTATTTCCTTCGCTTACAACATTCACAATGCGGTTCACCGCCGCCTTCTCGGCGCTCCTGGTGGCTGCCTCGAGCATCACCACGGCAGCGGCAGAAGCAGCAGCATCGGCCCCTGCGGCCTTTGTCCCGCCTGCCGTCTTCAAGAACGTCAATCTCGTGCACACGATTGCTGTCGATAAGGCCTACGTGAAGGAGACGATCAACGCCCAGGTCGAGAACATCGACAAGAGCCCGCAGGACGAATACTACTTCCCGTTCACGACGGAGCGGTTTGCCCATGTTGGCGGCTTCGAGGCCAAGGACCGCAAGGACACCGGGGCAGCGCCGTTCTCGGTCGATACGGTCATCGTTCCGGACAGGTATGCAGCAGGCAGACTGTTGCGTCCGGTTTGATGCTTGTGTTTTATCTCCTGCTAACATGGCCTCTCTCCCTCCCTAGCGACACCCAATACTACCGCATCCGCCTCAACAAGCCCCTTGCCCCCGGCGAGCAGATCACCCTCGGCATTGTCTACTACGTGCTGGACTCGTACCGCCCGCTTCCGGCGCTGATCGTGCAGGATGAGAAGCAGTACCTGGTCTATGGCTTCTCGGCTTACTGCCCGTCGGCGTACGTGACGGCCAAGCAGAAGACGGAGGTCAAGTTCGCGTCGTCCGACGTGCCCGACTACACGACGCTGCCGGCCGGCACCGCGGGCGCCAAGGACGAGCAGCCGCAGAAGATGGGCGCCAAGCTGACGTACGGGCCCTTCTCCGAGGCGCAGCCGGCGGGCGCGACGCTGCCGGTGGAGGTGCGGTTCGAGTTCACGAAGCCGGTCAACCACGTGTCGCGGCTGGAGCGCGAGGTCGAGGTCAGCCACTGGGGCGGCAACGTGGCGTTTGAGGAGCACTACGCGCTGGTCAACCGCGGGGCGAACCTGTCGACGCTCTTCAACCGCGTCAAGTGGGCGCAGACGCAGTACTACAACCCGCCGTCGCCGGCGCTGCGCGAGATGCGCTTCCCGCTGCGCGCGGGCAGCGTCGACGCCTACTACACGGACGTTATCGGCAACGTGTCGACGTCGCGCTTCCGCGCCAACAAGCGCGAGTCCGTGCTCGAGATCAAGCCGCGCTACCCCGTCTTTGGCGGCTGGCAGTTCCCCTTCACGGTGGGCTGGAACGCCGACGCGAAGCGCTTCCTGCGGCGCGCCAGCAGCGGCAGCCGCAGCTACGTGCTCAACGTGCCCTTCCTCGAGGGCCCGAAGCAGCAGGAGGGCGTGGCCTACGAGAAGGTCGTGCTGCGGATCCTGCTGCCCGAGGGCGCAAAGTACGTTTCTCTCCTGTGGTTTCTATGCGCTCTCTCACTAACACACCTAGAAATGTCAAGTACTCGACGACGATCCCGCCGAGCTCAATTGCAGAGTCGGGCGTGTCGCTGTACAAGACGTACCTGGACACGCTGGGCCGCACGGCGGTCGTGATCGAGGCGAACAACCTCGCCGACGAGTTCCGGGATCGCGAGGTCGTGGTCGCGTACGACTACTCGCTGCTGGCCAGCCTGCGCAAGCCGCTGGTGGTGTTTGGCAGCACGCTGTCGCTGTTTGTGGCGATCTGGCTGATCGGGCGGGTGAACCTGAAGTTCTCCAAGGACTAGGGAACACGCTGCGTGTGCGATTTTTTTTGTTTTGTTTCTTTTATGTTCTTGCATTTCTCTCTGAGCGGTTATCGACACGGCATCAAGCACCTGGGGTCGTTTGATGCAGGCTGTAAAACAGAAAAAAACGGACGCATCCGAAGGAAGTGTGCATTAAAAGGCCATGGTGTTCATGGATCTATGGATAGGCAAAGAAATAAAAGACAGTTTCGGATAAATCAGATTGTGGCTGTTGCGGCTGTGGGTGTGGCCGCCGATGCGGCCTGTCACGGTGGCTGAGCGCGTGGCCTTGGTTCGTGTGATCTTGAAAGCAGGTGGCTCAGCGTGAGGCTGACCCCGTGCCATTCTGCCCGAGACAGTCGCCTAAGAGGTTCATCTGCCAGGGCTCTCTATAAAAGCGATACTGTCGTCCCTGTCTTTTATTCTAGATCGTTCGGACCGTCCGTCTTTATTTGCTCTCTTTCTGTGTTACTCAGACACAAGCTCTTCCTCAGCGCCCAGCCCCAAGCAATACAGTTTCTTCTACCACACAAACTCTCAAAACACCCTGCCTCATCAGCAGAGACCCTCCAACACCATGTGCATCCCTGCTGTGCGCCGCACGTACTACGTGCACGAGACCGCCGTGCCTGTGCGCCCCGTCCGCCAAGTCCGTCAGGTCTACCGCGAACCGCCAGCCGCCCGCGCTACGATCCCAGCAGGATACAACTCCTACCGTGTTTCGTATCGCTCACGAGCATACCATGCCGGACCAGAACAGTGATGCGACCGGGGCGACAAGGAACGATCATCTACGGAGTACGATCCGATACGATACCCACACTGCTAGATCCAGCCCTGCGGACAAAAGCGGATGCGCCGGGGAACCGGCCAGAGCACCAGATTAAGTTCGCCGCTTGGCCCAAGCTGTCTGCTCCCGCGCGCCCTTCCCAGCTCTCGCTTTGTGCTCAGTCGAACTGGTAGTGGCGTCCTTGGTGACGTGACGCTTGGGCGGTCGCGCGGTTGCCCGCTAAAAATGGGCCATGATGTCATCCGCCCTCCGTGGCCGGCCCGCTGCGTATTATAAGAGCGACTGAGCACAAAGCGCTCGTCTGTTGCATAGAAAGATCCTTTGCTTCTCTGACATCCAGTTTTACTGTGGTTCTTTATTTTACTTTTTTTTCAACCGCTTTCATAATTTAATTTGAATATACTCGCACCTTCTCGTTGCTGTTCTAACGATTGCGGCTCGCCGTTTCCGGATTCTCCGCTTCTACATTCCAAACAACTCCCCCCAAGCTCCACCACCTTTTAAAGGAAAGAGCATTCGCAGCTTCGCAGTGTTTCGTCACCCGCTGTATCTTGCAAGAAGCATCCTTTCCCTGATCGAAATCTGCCAAGATGATGTGAGTTGCCTCGCTGTGTTTTGTGCTTTTGCTTCAGACTGTGCGCTCTCGGGTTGTTTGATTTATTCTGTGCATGCTGCCTTTTCCACCAACATGTTGACTTGGCTGCCTCGAAAAAGCGCCGAGCAGTATGTAGCTGTTTTTTGTCTTTTCCTTGGTTCCGAATTGCCCCTTGTTTCCCCTTGCTAACGTACCAGGAACCGCGGCCTTTCCATCCGTTCCAAGAACAACAGCAGCAGCTCCGGCGGCGGCGGCGGCGGCGGCAGCAGCAGCCGCAAGGGCTTCTCGTTCTCATCGCTGCGCGGCACCACGCAGCCCGAGCTGTCCAAGAAGCTGTACCGCCTGATCAAGTCGGAGAACACGCTGATCAACGCCTACCAGTCGGCCGGGCGGGAGCGCGAGTCGATTGCGACGCAGCTGTCGGAGTGGGGTGAGCAGACAAACGACGAGGCCATCTCGGACATCAGCGACAAGATCGGCGTAATCCTGTCCGAGATTGGCGAGGAGGAGGACGGCTACGCGCACGCGCTGGACGAGAGCCGCGGCATGCTCAAGGTGGTGCGCAACACGGAGAAGAGCGTGCAGCCGAGCCGCGACAACAAGGCCAAGATTGCCGACGAGATTGCCAAGATCAAGACCAAGGAGTCCGACAGCCCGCGCCTGGTCGTGCTCGAGCAGGAGCTGGTGCGCGCCGAGGCCGAGAACCTGGTGGCCGAGGCCCAGCTGTCCAACATTACGCGCCAGAAGCTCAAGGAGGCGTACGAGGCCGAGTTTGCGGCGACCATTGAGCGCGCCGAGAAGCAGATCATCCTGGCCCGCCACGGCCAGCGCCTGCTCAAGCTGCTCGACGACACGCCCGTCGTGCCCGGCGACAACCGCCCGGCCTACCAGTACGGCGGCCAGGCGCGCCAGATCCTCAACGATGCCGAGGACGACCTGCGCGACTGGCGGCCCGAGGCCGCGGACGCCGATGACGTTGCCGTGCAGGCCGGTACCAGCAGCGGCCGGGCCGGCACCAATGGCGCCCGCCGTGATAGTGTCAGCTCGTACAACAGCAGCACTGCTGGCGGCGGCGGCGGCGGCGGCGTTCTGGCGCAGGAGACGGCGGCGGCTGCCCACGACGAGACGGCCATCTAAGAGGGTGGTGCTCATGCTATTGCATTCGCCTTTGCTTGAAACGAGTATTCGTGTTTCTGTTTGATTATGGGAGGGGGTTTCTTTTTGTTTACATATCAGGGGTGCGCATTGTATTTCAACATGGATCGGGTTTTGTAGGTATTTAATTCACTCATTGTCAAATTCAAATGCGCGTCGTACATAATAAATTGCAAATCTGGCCAATCTTCCCAGCCTCCTCGTCTTCGCTCAAATAATGCAGAAGTCGCAGGGGATCGGGCACGGAATGATGAAGCAAAAACGGCCCGGGCAAGCTTCGCTGCGGCCGCCACGCATGGCCGGCGCATCCTGCTCAGTGGGCGGCACCGGCTCTACAGCGGTCCTGTTAGCAAGTGGCTGCTGGCAGCTCCAGAGAACAGAAGCGCAAACAATGACGCACTCATCGGCTCAATCGGCGCGGGTTGGGCCGTGGCCGCCGGGGTCGCGGCGCGCGCATCCATGTGGCTGTCCGCCATCTGCGTCTCTGACGGCTGCATCGTGGTGTCTCGGGAAGAGGTGCGGGAGCGTGGGAGTCGAGGGTGTTGTGATGGGTGCAAGAGAGGACGAGGCGTCGTCACCAGGGGCGCAGCGCGCAATTTATAGTGACAGCTGAAATGACGTAATGGGTCATGTTCACGTGACGAACGAGCAGGCTGCCGCCGAGAAACACCAAGGAAGGCTTGGCCACAGCTGTCCCGGTGGCAGAGACAGGCCGACAATGTCGTCGAGTGTGTGTGTGTCTACGGCGACACTCGGAAGACCCCAGAAGACGACGTCGTATTTGCATCGCACGGCAGACGGCCGGAGATGCGTGGTTGAAGCTTCGCCCAGGCCAAACGGTACCCGCTTTTCATACCAGGTCCACCCAATAAAAACTCGGCAGCTAGGCCCCCATACAAAAGCTCCCACGACCGGTCCAAGCTCGCATCGAGTCGACGACAACACACCACCACCGCGACCATGCTCAGCATACGGACCGCCTCGGGCTTCGTCTGCACGAGCTGCACGCGGCAGATGGCGCTGCGGCAGCAGCTGTTGCGGCAGCGCCAGAGCCGGCGCTGGCTGGCCAGTGCGGCCGCATCTGCGACGGCCTCGACCTCGACGCCTCCCAGCCCGGACGCCATCTACGACGTGGTCTGTGTCGGCGGCGGGCCAGCGGGGCTGAGTCTGCTCACGGCATTGCGTATGATAACACCTGTGCTCTGCTCAACTGCTTGTCTTTTAATCTAACATCCAGGCTCCAATCCCGTCACTGCTGGCCTGCGCCTGGCCCTCGTCGAGGCCCAAGACCTCAGCCGGCTGCGGACGTACGCGCCGACGGACGAGCACTTTGCCAACCGCTGCAGCTCGCTGACGCCGACGTCGGCGCGCTTTCTGCAGTCGATTGGCGCCTGGTCCCATCTGCACCGCGAGCGCGTGCAGGCGTACCACGACATGCAGGTGTGGGATGGCGTGACGGACGCGCGCGTGTCGTTTGACTGGCCGCCCGAGGCCAGCCTGGCGCACCCGGACACGGGGTCGACCATTGCGTACATGGTCGAGAACGACAACCTGACGGCCGGCCTGCTGCGGCGGCTGGACGAGCTGGGCGGCGTGGACGTGTTTGACGCGACGCGGGTCGACCAGATCGGCTTTGGCCGCAACGACCCGGACGGCATGGACCTGTCCGGCTGGCCGGCCGTGACACTGTCGCGCACCGCGTCGGCATCGCCGTCGTCGCCGCTGCTGGCCCGGCTGCTGGTGGGCGCCGACGGGGCCAACAGCCCCGTGCGGGCGTTTGCCGACATCCCGGCGCGCGGCTGGGACTACGACCGGCACGGCGTCGTGGCCACGCTGCAGCTGGAGGAGGGCACGGGCAGCCTGTCGGGCGACGCATACCGGATTGCGTTCCAGCGCTTCCTGCCGACGGGCCCGGTCGCGCTGCTGCCGCTGCCGGGCCCGCGGGCGACGCTGGTATGGTCGACGACGCCCGAGCGGGCGGCGCGGCTCAAGGCGCTGGCGCCCAGGGACTTTGTGGCCATGGTCAACGCGGCCTTCCGGCTGTCGCCGGTGGACCTGACGTACCTGCACGGGCTGGCGAGCGGGCAGCAGGACGATGTGGAGTGGCGGATGAACGTGACGGTGCCCGACTTTGACGTGTTCGACCTGGACGGGCTCGGCGGCTACCCGTCGCCGGTGGTGGACGTGCAGGCGGGCAGCGTGGCGTCGTTCCCGCTGCGGTTCCGGCACGCGGACACGTACATTGCCGAGCGGGTGGCGCTCGTGGGCGACGCCGCGCACACGGTGCACCCGCTGGCCGGGCAGGGGCTCAACCAGGGCCAGGCGGACGTGGCCAGCCTGGCGGGCACGATTGCGGACGCGGTCGCGCACGGCCAGGACCTGGGCGTGCACGCGGCGCTGGAGCCGTACCCGGCCGAGCGGTACGCGGCCAACCACGTGCTGATGGGCGTGTGCGACAAGCTGCACAAGCTGTACGCGGTCGAGCGCGGGCCGCTGGTGCCGCTGCGGTCGCTGGGGCTGCGCGCCGTCGACGCGCTGCGGCCGCTCAAGAACTTCTTCATGGCGCAGGCGGCCGGCAGCGGCAGCGGCCGCTGATGCAAACGCGCCGCCCCGGCCGGCACGACGGAGGCCGCGAGGCAGGGCCGGGACAAACGCGCATCCCTCCGTCTGTTGTTTCAGCGAGTCGTCAGCGCCACGCTGCCTCCGCCGGCGGACGGATGCTGCTGTGTATTTAAGGCGTCTCGCCAGCTTCTATTCACACCTTTTCCACAAGCCTCCTCTTGTTTGATTTGCCTCTCTTCTCACTACAGTTCCCTCTCGAGACCATCACGCAATTCATCCACTCACTTCTATCCTCACCTTCTAGCATCACCGATTCATCACTGATTCATCACCTACGCAATTGCGGTGACGGCGTGAGACGGAATATCGACCAAAGGCTCCATTGGCATCATCGTCGTCTTGTGGGTGCTGACGTGTATCTGCCCTATAAAGCTACCACTCCGACGCTCTTGTCACTAACACCAGTGAAACAGACAAAGGCCAGGGATATCTGACGCCCTTCTCCGTTCTATTCTTATTGATCTGCTTCCTCAGAGCCAGACAAACTCACCCTGCTCTCTCCAGTCCCAAGACGTCTCGCCGTTGCAATGTGCTTCACAGAGTACATTGGCTACACATGCGGGCACGCCTCGCTCCCCGTCCTTCGGCCGTGCCCGATGACGACGGCGAGCCATACGTTCCCACCATGTGTCCGCCGAGCCGACAAGCCGTTTCTCGCGGGCGAAATGTGCGCGCCCTGCCAGCGAATTGTCCATAGCCGAGCCACGCAGATCGAGGAGTACGAACACCGGTTCATGCACGAGCGCGGCGTCTGCGGCTGTGATACGAAATTTCCGTATCTCATTCGGCCGCGGTTCATCGGCATCGGGCAGTCGGCCGGCCCAGACGACGACGGCGCCGCCACCGCGCTGCCGCCGCTGCTCGACGAGACCGACACGGGTGGCTGTCCAGCGGTGTCGGTGCGGCTAGCGAGCCTCTTTGCGGCCGAGTGGGTGGCCGACCACCGGACCCGCCACGAGGCCGGGCTGTGCGACTGCCGGGTGGATTTCCGGACATATCACGAGGCTCTGGACAAGCTGGATGAGGGGGAGGTGACAATTGTCGAGGGTAGTGATGGAGAGGCCAACGACGACGGCCAGGAACACCAAGTGTCTGCCGCAGACGACAACGAGATCGCTCACGACTGTGGACTGTGTGGCACTCGGCCGCTGCACGCTGATCGCCGGCGGACGATGTCGTCGTCGCCGCCTCGCTGGCGGAGACAGTACAGAGACAACGATGGCGATGTCCAGATGCCCGACAGACGGGAGAGCAGCGCCGACCGGTCGATGTCTGGCAGAGGCTGCACCTGCTCCTGCAACCGATCAGCCCCTATCAACAACCCTGACGGACAAGAGACTGCAGCCGCGCTCCCGGCAACACCGTGTCTCGTCGAACGAACCGCCAACATGAACATGGACGGATGCAGCGGCGACGGCATCGCGGTCCGGTTTGCAGGGGCCGTCTTTGCAGAGGTGCCCGACTATCTGCCCATCACGGGTCCGTTTCTGCAGCCGGCTCCGTACAATGGACAGTTGCCGCTGATGGATGGCATTTGCCTGGGCGGCTCTGGCGTGGAGGCGGTTGGCGGAGCAGATGGCCATGCTGACGACCATTTGTCGCCGGGGCCTCTACTCGACAGCACAACTGCCGTCGAGGCCGGAGAGATGGCCACCGCCGACAAGGGCTGCGTGCTGCCGCCGCCAGCGTGCACGCGTGCTCCCCTCGTTGGCTTCCCGATCGGCGCCGGGCCCGAGGGCGTCTCGCACGCGATGCCGTGGGAGAGCCGTCCTCCGTGCGCGTTGTGGGTTTGATTTTTCTGCTGCCTGTTTGACCGTCTAGACACCGCATCATGGATAACGGCGTGCACTGTTTTTGACTTTCTTTGTTTTTATGGATTTCTTCTTTCTATCGGCCAGGGGTTTCAATGAAAAACAAGGCTCGCCCTCTATTCCACAACGAAAGCCCCTTTCCTAGCCAAACCGCAAAATGCTCTCACAAAGAACAAGCAAACAAAAAACAGCCGTTGACATGCCCTCTCTTATATACACGGCACCCTCCGTCGCCTCTCCATGCAATCTGTTACCGATCGACCTCGCCTGGGGATGTTAGTAGGGTATCACAAAAAAAAAAGAAAAAAAAAAGGGAACAGGAGCACTCACCAAACACCAGGTCCATCGTGCCGATAATGGCCACCGCATCGGCCAGCAGATGGCCGCGCGACACGTGGTCGAAGCCGGCCAGATGCGTAAAGCCCGGCGCGCGGATGTGCACGCGGTATGGCCGCTCGCTGCCGTCGCTGACAACGTACACGCCCATCTCGCCCTTGGGCGCCTCAATCGCGCTGTACGTGTCGCCCGGCGGCACGGCGTAGCCCTTGGTGTACAGCAGGAAGTGGTGGATCAGCGCCTCCATGTTCTCCTTCATGGCCGCGCGCGGCGGCGGCGACACCTTGTAGTCCTCGACGCGCACGGGGCCGGCCGGCATCTTGTTGAGGCACTGGTGGATGATGCGCAGCGACTGCCGGAACTCCTCCATGCGGCACAGGTACCGGTCGTAGCAGTCGCCGTTGACGCCCACCGGCACGTCAAAGTCCACCTGGTCGTACGCGTCGTACGGCTGGCTCTTGCGGATGTCCCACGGCACACCCGACCCGCGCAGCATCACGCCCGTAAACGACAGCCCAATCGCCTCCGTCGCCGACACCACGCCCACGCCCTGCAGACGGTGGATCCAGATCCGGTTGTCCGTCAACATCTCCTCCGTCTCGTCCAGCCGGTCGCCAAACTGCGTCGCCCACTGGTAGATGTCGTCCAGCAGGCCCACGGGGATGTCCTGGTGCACGCCGCCGGGCCGCACGTACGCCGTGTGCAGCCGCGCGCCGGACACGCGCTCGTAGAATTCCTGGGGGGGCGGGGTCAGCGTCTCGCGGAAAACGAAGGAAAAAGCAAAGCAGAGGAAGAGGGGATGCCCACCATCAGCTTCTCACGCTCCTCAAAGCCCCAGAGAAAGGGCGTCAGCGCGCCGACGTCCATGGCGTGCGACAGCACGGACATCAGGTGGTTCAGGATGCGCGTGATCTCGCCAAACATGGTGCGGATGAACTTGGCCCGCTCCGGGATCTCGACGTTGAGCAGCTTCTCGACCGCGAGCGAGAAGCACTGCTCGTTGGTCATCATGGACACGTAGTCGAGCCGGTCAAAGTACGGCAGCGCCTGCAGGTACGTCTTGTACTCGCACAGCTTCTCCGTGCCGCGGTGCAGCAGCCCGACGTGCGGGTCGGCCCGCACAATCTCCTCGCCGTTGATCTCCAGAATCAGCCGCAGCACGCCGTGCGCCGCCGGGTGCTGCGGGCCAAAGTTGACCGTGTAGTGCCGCAGCTTGCGGCCGGCAATGTCGCTGTCGCTGGCCGCCGGGTACTCCTCGACGGGCGAGTGCCGCGACAGCAGCTCGTCCGGCTCCGGCAGCTGGAAGTCGGAGCCCACCGGCACGAGCCGCGTCGCCTGGCCCTCGTACGGGTCGGCATACGCCCGCAGGGGGGTTGTCGAGAAGGCGCGGAGAACGGACGCGGGCTTGGCAGCGGCCAACGCCGCGCGCGGAGACGCCGCAGCCGCGGCCGGGCGCAGACATAGACGCTTGGCCGCCGTGCGGCCGGCAAGCCGGTACAGGCTGGACATATCTTCGGCTTTCTTCCTGGGTTTTTCGGTTTTTTCTTCGGTCTTTTTTTCGTCGTCGCTTTCGTCCGGTGCCTTGCGGCAGGTCGCAGTCAATGGCCCGGAAAACAGACGATCTGGATAAGAGCCTGGTGCCCCTATGCAAACTGCTCGTTCGGGCCGGGGGACGGGGCGGTGCGGTCGGGCGGAGGTGGAGGGGGAATGCGCGGAAAACGACACCTTTCGGAGGCTTCTTCTGCTGGTTTCCCGCTTTGGCCGCCAGGTCCCGAGCTTCTTCGACGAGAAACCGTGCACGGAACAACAAACAGCCGTGGTGCCCCACTTCGCCGGCGAGTCAGAGAGCTGCAATTACATTGGGGTGATTTATTGGCCAGGGACGTCCGAAGAGCGGGGCTCTGTCAAAAACGGAAAGCGGTCACTGGCCGATAAGAAGATTGGCAAAATTCGAAAAAAAAAGAAAAGAACAAGAAAAAAAGAAGAACGAGCTGCCTCACCCATCGCCACATCGCCATGCTATCAACATGGCACCCTTGAAGAAACCCAGTGAAGCCGAGCTGGACCGGCGAAGGGTATGTTTTTTTGCTCTGCTCTTCTGCGATTTCCTACTCCCTCAGAGAAAGCAAACTAAACCCCGCAGACCATCGACGTCAACCTCGAAACCGTCACCAACGTCTCGGCCACCGAGTTCCCCGGCCACTACCCCGGCGAGGACCTGTCGTGGGATGTCGACGAGTTCCGCAAGAACCTGCGGGTGGTGTTCCACAAGAACGAGCAGTTCGATGCCTCGTTCTCGCTGATCGGCGTCGACGCCAGCATCGCCAACGCCTTCCGCCGCATCATGCTGTCGGAGATCCCGACGGTGGCGATCGAGACGGCGTACATTGACAACAACACGTCGGTCATCCAGGACGAGGTTCTGGCGCACCGGCTGGGGCTGATCCCGTTCCGCGGCGGTCGCGAGGGCCTGCGCAACTTCATCCAGATGTGGAAGCGCCCGCCGCCGGGCGCAGACCCCAGCGAGGTGCCGGCGTCGTTTGACTACAACACGCTCAAGCTGGAGCTGCGCGTGGCGTGCACGCGCAACCCGGCGGCGGCGCGGGACGAGACGGACCCGCGCAAGCTGTACCACCACGCGCACGTGTACGCGCGCGACATTGTGTTTGTGCCCGAGGGCCGGCAGCTGCAGTACTTCTCGGGCGACGACGCCGTGGTGCCGGTCAACCCGGACATCCTCGTGGCCAAGCTGCGGCCGGGCCAGGAGATCGACATTGAGATGCACATGCACAAGGGCATCGGCGCCGACCACGCCAAGTACTCGCCCGTGTGCACGGCGTCGTACCGGCTGCTGCCCATCATCCAGATCACGCAGCCGATCGTGGGCGCCGACGCCGTCAAGTTTGCCGCCTGCTTCCCCGAGGGCGTCATCGGGCTCGAGACCGTCACCAAGAAGGACGCCGCGCGCGACAAGGCGTACGCCGAGCACGTCGGCGCCACGCGCGCCGTCGTCGTCGACCCCATGCGCGACACGGTCAGCCGCGAGTGCCTGCGGCACCCCGAGTTCCAGGGCAAGGTCAAGCTGGGCCGCCGCAAGGACCACTTCATCTACTCGGTCGAGAGCACGGGCCAGTGGGACAGCGACGAGCTGTTCCTCGAGTCGATCAAGCTGCTGAAGCAGAAGTGCCAGAAGATGGAGAAGCAGGTGCGGCTGTGGGTTGCATAGGGGCTGGAGGAGAGGAACAGGAAAGGCTGTAAGCATAAAGGGTAGTAGGGGTGTTCATTTCACATGGCGTCTATGGCAAATACCAAAAAAAACCTGACAACTCAACCGAGACCGGTCACGCCTTGGCCGTGACCACAAAGCTAAACACCAGCGTCGGGTAGGCCGGGTCGGTGACGACGACCTCCTGGCCGTACTCGATGCCGAGGTCCTGGAGCGTGCGGTCGAGGTTCGGCCGCGTCTTCTCCTCGAGGCTGGCCGGGATGCGCATGTAGAGCGTGCTGTTGTTGGCGCGGATCGACGGCTTCTTGAGCTGGACGTCGGGCCGGTCGCCAAACGCGGCCAGAAAGTCGGCGAGCGTCGTCGTCGCCACGTCGACCGCCACGGGCCGCGCCTTCTGGTCCTCGGCGCACACGGGGCAGTCGTCCTTGCGGTCGTGGCGGAACGTGTACGTGTAGATGCCCTCGTTGCCCGAGTACATCATGTAGTTGTCGTCGCCGAGGCCGAGGGCCGGCACGATGCTGGTGGCGATCTTGAGCACCTCGTTGCAGCAGCTGGCGGCAATGATTGCGTTGGTCGACGCAATGGCCGGGATGATGTTCTTGACGACGCCCTGGGTCAGGGCGTACGTGACGCCCGGGATGTTGAACTCGGCCGCGCGCTGCAGCGCCTTCTGGTACAGCCAGGTGATGTGGTCCGGGTCGTCCTTGTCCAGCTGCGAGAAGGGCTTCTCCTGGTCCCAGGCGATGACGTGCGCCCACTCGATGCAGTGCTCGGGCTGGCGCGGGATGCTGGCAATGGTGCACAGCGGCACGGCGGCGCGCGGCGCGTGCATGTCCAGCTGGCACTCGATGCACGACGTCACGGTCGGGATGACGACGCGCGACTGGCCCTTGAAGCCCTCGGTGCCGCCGTCGACCAGCGGCTTGATGCTGTCGCCCGACTCGCCGTTCTCCGCCATCGACACGAGCATCGCGTTGATCCAGCGCCGCGCCTCGATGCTGTCGAGCCCGCACACGACGATCTGGAACTGGCTGTAGAAGGCCTCGTCAAAGTCCTGGATGCGGCAGTTGTGCGGCGTGATCGTGACGCCGCGCACCCGCTGCATGACAAAGCGCGCCGCCACCTCGGCCTTGTACTTGCCCACGTCGGCCTTGCGGAACAGGAACTGCCGGTTGAGGTTGGAGATGTCGATCGTGTCCATGTCGATGACGTGGATGTCCTTGAAGCCCGAGAGCGCCAGGTCCTTGAGGATCTCGCAGCCCAGCCCGCCGGCGCCAATCACCAGGATCTTCATCTGGTCGACCAGTGGGATCACCTGGTCGCCCTCAAAGCCCTCGTCGACCGGCGTGAAGGGGCCCGGCGTCGTGCGGATGGTGTCGAGATACTTCCTAGGACGGGTTAGAGAGGGCCGGACATGGCGGCAGAACAGTAGAAAGTGGATAGACGCACCATCGTGCCGGGCTTGGCTCAACTGCAGTGTCAGCCATGGCTCGTGCGTGTTCGTATGCGCCCGTCAAGGGGTTGGTCGGTCAAGAACGGGGAGAGAGAGGTGCTGATGCTCTCTGCTGCAGAAGAGGGCTAGTGGGCTAGTGAGTGCTGTTTAGTGCCTGAACCCCACTAGAGCTGCCTGTCGCGCCCGCCAAAGTTCCCTCCACCTTCATCTCCACCTCCACATCTACAATGCAACCGCACACGAACCTAGACAGCATGCCAGCCAGATGACGACCCTGCCGACAAGCTCGCCGACAGCATGGATGCACATGGACCCGCTGGGGCCTCGGAGCCTCTGCAGGTGATCAGCATCGCCGCGACCAAGAAGCCATCACCCGGGCCGTCGTCGTCTGCAGTGAATTCGCCTGAAGAAGCCCTGGAACGGCTGCGAAACGAGCCCGACCACGACACGCTCGCGTCCGTGCTGCGCTTTCTCTGCGCGAGCCATGACGCGGACACAGACATCCGTCGCCCAACACCGCTGTCTGCCCAGCTCGTGCAGGTCCTGGTGACCGAGACCCTGCCCAACTACTGGCCAGTCCTGCACGAGGCCCACGAGGCCGACCAGGCCAGCCACAGAAAAAAGGCCAAGGGCAGCAAGCAGCCACTCTCCGACCTTGCGCGGCTCCTGGCCTGTCTCCGGAGCGTAACCGGTCTCAGTGCGATCGTGGTGCGTCTGCGGGCCCTGTTGGCCGAGGCCAAGGCGGCGGCCAGCCGTGCGCGGCCGAGCAAGACCGAGGCCAGCCAGCAGCCCGCGGACCCCTGGTGGCAGCTCGGAGTACTCGTGGATGTTCTCTCAGGTTTGCTCGCGGGCGATGTAGCTCTGTCGCAGATCTGGCACGCCAGCAGCACCGAATCGGACGCAGATGCCCGGCGACGACCTCTCGCACAGGAGTTTGCCAACTTGCTCGGTGGCGGGCGGATTGTCTCGCTGGTTGCGGAGGTCGAGACGCTGCGGAGGGAGCGGGCTGGCAGCGCGGCCGTACCATTGTCCTGGCTTGCCGATGGCAAAGAGTACAGCCGGTGGCTCACGGAGAACATTGTCCGGTGGAGCGTGGACGATGGGGCGGCGGCATCCGAGGATGCAAAGCTCCGCGGCGAGCTGCTTGGCAAAGCACTGCGGCTGGGCTATCCTGGTGTGTTGCCCTCTTTTCCTACTCTCTGTGTCATACGAATACTAACAAGGCACAGACAATGTGATAGCAACTCTCGTCACCGGCCTGCTCCTTGGCGAGAAAGAGGACACAGAGGGCACATTTACTTTACTCATGCAGCAACTACCGGCCCACGAGCAGAAAAAGACGCTCGCTGGTGTTCTTCGGTTTGTTTCGACGAGCCTTCTCCAGACGACGGACGTGACAGCCGTGGACCAGGAAACCGTCGCGGCCGTCGCGGGCCTGATCCAGAAAACGGTCTCCGGGAATCGTCTCCTGCAGGAACATCTGGCATCATGGCTTCTGACGAGCGTGGACACCGGATTTGGCAGCGGTGGGATCGTCATTCGGCGTGCAGCCATGGCTGTGGTCGCCGCCGAAACACCACAGACCACGATAGACATGCTGGAGAAGAGCATGGCCGACTTTGGCGACCAGCTGTTTATCAAGCACGCCCCCATCCTACAGCAGGAAGCAAAGGCCCAAGTCTTGCTCCTGTCGGCCGGATACGCCAACCGGGCTTCGCCAAGAGCACTCAAATCCATTCTGAGGTCGCGATCCTATCTCTCTGCAGTCTCCAACCGTCTCGGCGCGCCACAGACCCGTGCCCGCGTCCTGGGCATGGCGGTTGGCGAATCCCTCTCCAGCCTCATCGACGACAGCTCCAAGAAACTCGATTTTCACATGGACGAGATGGACACGGAGGATGCCAAGTGGTACAAGAATCTCGTCCACGTGGCTGACACGGTCGGGTCAATAGACAAACTGCGGGCCCTGGTGAAGAACCAGGCTTTGCAGGTCACGACCAGTCGCGCAGGAGGCCACGGGCAATCCCAGACGACAAAGAAGCCAGAGCCGGCAAGGCCACCTCGGCCACCCAAACAGCCGCAGACGACCGGATTTGTGATTGAAGAGGTGGACGACAGCGAAGGTGACAACGACGATGAAGACGATGATCTTGTTCCCTATGCCAAGCCGGACTCCGACGCCGAGGACTCTGACGATGAGCCAACCGACCGGAAGAACAAGCCAAAGGCTCCCGTATACATTCGGGATCTGATTGCCTACTTCCGGGACACCGAGAACTACGACAAGCAGCGGTTGGCGCTGACCACGGCGCCCGTGCTGATCCGGAGAAAGGCCAACTACGGCACGGAGGTTCAGCAGCATGCAGTGGAGCTTGCCTCCGTCCTGGTCAGTTTCCAGGACAGCTACGAGATGGAGGACTTCTATACCCTGCGCCTGCAGGGAATGGTGGCGCTCGTTGTGGCCCAGCCCAAGATTGTGGCCGCATGGTTCGCGACAACCTTTTTCGAGGGCGACTACTCTCTGGCGCAGCGGGCGTCCATCCTGACCGCGCTCGGCGTGGGCGCGCGGGAGCTTGCCGGCCTGGAGACGTCCGAGTACGCCGCTGCGGCCGCGTTCCCGTCGAAGAAGCTGCCGGAGCGCGTGGAACGCCTGTATGCGGCTCCGAACGAAGGCGCCGTGGGTGGGCAGCCAGCAAGCTTACCCTCCTCTGCTGCGTCGGCGCTGAAAACACTGCCGCGCGGTGCGCTCGATTCCATTGCCGACAGCATGGCGGCGAGCTTCCTGGGCCCGATAGCGGCCAAGGCGGCCGACGAAGTGACAGGCCCCGACGTCCTGAAGCTCACGTCGTTCAAGGCCAAGCAGGCGAAGAAAACGGGGGCGGCAAAAGCGCCAGCGGCGACGGCCAACACGTCGGCGCAGCTGATCGCGACGGCCTTCTTCTTCCCCCTCGTGGCGCGCTTCCAGCTCGCCCTACAGGCGGCCTCGGCGGCGTCGGTGCGGATGCGCGGCGTGCTCTTCGAGCCGTCGCTGCTGGCGCTCTACCTCAAGACGGTCGCCGTCCTGCTGCACGCCGCCGGGCCGAGCGCCCTCGCCCTGCCGGACATGACGGCCGAGCTGTGGCGGCTGCTGCTGGCCGGCAGCGTGCAGGCGCACTGCGTCGGCGACCTGCGGGTGACGCACGCGGTGCTGTTTGCGCTGATGGCGCTGCTGGACGTCAACGAGCACCGGGCGCGGGACCTCTGCCGCGACCTGCCGCGCGAGGTGGTGCAGACGCGCGACTGGGTCCTGCAGGTGCTGGAGGCGACGCGCAGCGCGGCGAGTGCGGCGGGAGCGGCGGGAGCGGCGGGCGCGGCGGGCGCTGGCCCCAGCGAAGAGAGCGAGGTCCAGATGCTGGCGGCCGGCACCTACATCCGCCTGACGGAGGGCATGGAGAGCTACAAGAACCTGCTTCTGGGCGCGATGATTCCATGACACAAAGGTGTGGGAAGGGTGGGAATGCGCGGCGCATGCCATTGGCCAGTCGGCTGCCATCGGACCTTGGCTGGCCCCACTTTCTGACAAATGAACGCCATCGCTCTTCATCGCACGACACGCCCAGGACTCTTCGAACCTGACCACCTTTTTCTTCCACCAGCCAAGCCATCGTCTGCAGCGTGCTCCTGCAGTCTCTCGATTTTCGATCTGCCATTTTTCTTCGAATCTCGCCTCTCACACACGCCCACCATGTCGACATCACAACAGGCGGCGGCAATCGGTATGCCGCACTTTTTTTTCTTTTGTCTTCGCCTCTTTACCTCTTGTAGCTGACTCTTGCCTCCAGCCGTTCCCACACCCGCACAGCCCAGCATCTCGACCAGCGATTCGGCCTCGAAGCCCAAGGTCAGTTTGGTCTAGACTACCGTCTGTTGTCCCGCCCGAGCCTCCCATTGCTGACTCCAGCAGCCCTGCTGCGTCTGCACCCAAGAAAAGTCGAAGCGGGACGAGTGCATGCTCTTTTCCAAGGCGGACGACCCGGCGGCTGACTGCAAGTCGACGGTCGAAAAGTACCGGGAATGCATGGCCGGCTTTGGCTTCAAGGTCTAGCCAAAAGGTCGCACACGAGCAAGCGCAAGCAACGGCGCCGAACCCGATCGAGACCGATCTGTACGATATAATGTACTGCGTGGGATAGAACCGGATGGATTTCAAAAAGCGACCAGGTTGGGCGTGCAAGCCCGGAAAAAAAAGCAGACTCTCCACGACAATAAACACTCCATTCCCGAAGCGCCTTTTCTTTGCAATGATCCTTTTCCTTACACGCCGCGGCCCTCGGGCCCCTCCTCCGCCGCTACGGCGGCCGAACGGGCTTCCTCGGCCAGCCCGCCATACACGCTCTCCAGCAGGCTCGCCAGATTCACGCAGCCGTCGTAGAACCGGGCCACCTTGTCGGCCACCGCCCGCTGCTTGGCGTCCCGCGCCTCGACAGCGGCCACCAGGCGAGCCAGCTGCTCGGGTCGCTTGCGGGCACTGCGTAAAACTGTCAGTCTTTTTTTCTCTCTATTTCCATGGGCCCATCGACCTACAGTTCCTTTTCCCGCTCGGCCAGAGCGTGTTCCGTGCGTTTGGTGATGCTGGCCAGCTTGTCGTGGTAGGTCTTCTCGATCTTCTTCCGGGCCGCAAACCGGCGTTTCTTGTGCTGTGTATGTGTGAGCGGAAGAAGTAAGCGTGCAGACAAGACTGAACAAACCCCTTCGATGGCTTTCTGCAGGTCTGTGGCCACCTGCACCGGATCGAAGCCGCCATCGTCCAGGTCGCTGTCGGCCTCGGCCTCCGAGAGCACAGGGTCCGTCTCCATGCTCATCTGCCGGCGCGATGCGGGTGCTGTAGTATTCTTTCGCGGGGCCATACTTTTTCAAGGGAAGTATCTCTGACTTATATGGCAAAGTTACTAGGTTTTTTGTGTCTTGGGATTTTTGGGGGTTTCTCATTCAATATATGTGAATTTGTTCTTAGATATTTATTGTAGAGAATTTTTGCAAATGACGTCCGTACAAAGGGGACACGGCAGGAACGATCAAGGAAAGAGTTCTAACAACCCAAGAGACATATTATTTGTAATTTTATTTCTTCATCAAGAAATTGCTCTTCCATGGCTCTTGCCTCTGCGGTTGTAATATGATTTTCCTATTCTGGCATCTGAAAGCCACGACTGACCAAATCATCGTACGAAAACAAAACTTGCGCCACGATGTATGTTCCGCAGCCATATTAAAAGCCAGAGAACATGACATCTGTAAATCAAAAACCAAAAAAGAACATCAAGATCAATGGCAGATGCACTGATGCATCTCTGTAAGTCATGCTGCATATACACGTGACCAATCACGTGGAGTTTGAAGTCGGTGTGCTTATCAGTCTATCGCTGGAAAAAGCAAAACGATAGAACAGGCAGAAAAAAAAAACCGAAACTTTGTGAGTGAGAACCCACTCCTAAACATTACAACCTCTCTTGCCCAGCTGCCGCCATCTCTTTCGCAGCACACAATTCGAGCAAGAATGGGTCTCGCTGCAGCAAAAAAGTAAGCCGCATTGCTGTGGTGTTCTCTCTGACAATTCCTAACAATCTCCTTGCAGCAAGCGACGGATCGGCGACGACCCGAACAACACAAAATGGGCGCGTAACACCGACACATATGGGCAGAAGATTCTGCGTGCCCAAGGATGGGCGCCTGGCGAATACCTGGGCCAGAAGGGCGCGGCACATGCAGCGTCCTACACGGCGGCGAGTGCGTCGCACATCCGGGCGGTGCTGCGCCAGGACAACCTAGGCATCGGGGCGGCGGCGGCGGGCAACAACACAGCGAGCGACTGCACTGGGCTGGACGTGTTTAAGGACCTGCTGGGTCGGCTGAACGGAACGCTCACGGAGGAGGTTGTGGAGCAGAGGGCGCAGGCGCGGGCCGATGCGCAGCGGTCGCTGTACCTGGAGCAACGGTTCGGCACAATGCGCTTTGTGCGGGGAGGGCTGCTCGTGGGCAACGAAATCCAAGAGGACGACGAGGACAAGAAGGCAGAAGATGTGGTGAAAGCTGCATCTACGGAGCCTGAACCGGCCGAATCTGCATCGGCTGGCGGAGACGACGACCGGGCGGCACGAAAGAAGGCCAAGAAGGAGGCCAAGGAGCGGGAAAAGAAGGAGAAGAAAGAGAAGAAGGAGAGAAGGAAAGAGAAGGAGTCGTCTGGTGAAGAGAAGACTTCCAAGAAGCGGAAAGCGGCCGACGACGGCGAAGACGACACGAGCAGCGACGCGGACGAGACGAAGAGCAAGCGGCAAAAGAAGTCCGAGGCGGAGGCCAATCCTGACAGGCCAGATGCGCAGGAGTCGGAGGCGAAGAAGGAAAAGAAGGAGAAGAAGAAGAAGGAAAAGGAAGAGAAGAAGAAGGAAAAGAAAGAAAAGAAGGAGAAGAAAGAGAAGAAGAAGGACAAGAAGGAAAAGAAGGAGAAGGAAACGACACAGAGCAGCGACGACTCGACACCACCAGCAGCAGGCGACGAGAATGCAGACGCTGCTGCCGAGTCTTCCGCAAACCCGGCGTATCCTCAGGCGCTCGTGTCAAATCGCCACTTGGCTCGCCGCCGGTTCATTGCCCAGAAACGGGCGGCGGTGATGGATCCGCAGGCGCTCCGACAGGTAAGACACATTCTCTACTGCCCATACACTACCCCGGAAGACGTTGAGCTAACAGTTATAGATCTTCATGATCAAGGCATAGACTTTGGTGTTTCAGCGTGCTTTTAGACGAGGACGAGCATATATCCTTAACACATTTTCTTTTTGGAATATAAGTTTTACATTTGGAAACACTTCCCCAAGGTTTGCTTTCGCCATTTATGCATGCCCCTGTTATAGGGACGCTCTTTCACGACCCTGTCACAATACCATCACCCGACGACAGCATACCGGCGATGCTTGCACTCGTCAGCGTGGCAACGATGCCGGTGACGAGGGCAGACAGGGCCTCGCTGGCGACGGCCCCGGAGCGGTTTGGCGCCAGCTGTGAGAGGGCGCCAATCTGGATGCCGACGGCGCCAAAGTTGCCAAAGCCGCACAGGGCATAGATGGCAATGAGCCGCGACCGCGGCGAAAGGGCGGCATAGCGCGGATCTGTGGTGAGGTCGCCGTACGCGACAAACTCGTTGGCGACGATCTTGATGCCGATCAGCTCGGCGACGCGGCGCAGTTCGTCACCGCGGCGGTCCACGCCCAGCAAGAAGGCGACAGGGTACAGCAGGTATCCGAAGATGAGCTGCAGACGGAGCTGCGGCACCTCGATGTAGCTGCCGCCCCAACCGAGCAGGCCGTCGACGAGGCCCAGCAGCGCCATGATGCACAGCACGCTGGCGACGATCATGCCGGCGATCTTGAGCCCGAGCCACGAGCCCTTGCTGACGGCGTGCAGCGAGTTGTACGTGCGGTCGTCCGGGTCCTCGTCCGCGTTCGCGTTCGCATTCGGGCCCGCGTCTTCCTGGCCCCGCTCGAGATCCCGCGTCCGCGTGCCGCTGCGCGTGACGGGCTCCTCGGTTTCGGGGCAGCGCAGCTTGGACAGTGCGATGGACGCCGGGATGCTCATAACGCAAGACGACACGAGCGCGAGCGGGCTGATGCCCATCTGCATGTATGCGGACATGACGCTTCCGGCGATGGAGGCAAAGCCGCTGGTCATGATCTGGTGGATCTCGGAGCGGGTCAGCCGCGGCATGTACTCGTTGATCAGCACGGCCGACTCGCCCTGGCCGACGAACGGCGAGGCGGCTGCGACGACGGCCTCGGCGCCCGACAGGCCGAGCAGCCGGGTGAAGAACCCGGCAAAGTAGCCGACCAGCCAGGGAATCCAGCCCCAGTAGCACAGCAGGTGCACCACGGCCACGAAGAAGATGACGGTGGGCACGACGGACACGAGAAACCAGCCGGCCGTCAGGACGGAGGGGCTCGTCAGGAAGGACGTGCCGTCGGCCGAGTACCCGAGAAGCGTCTTGGCCATCTTGCCGAGAAAATCGAAGATGGCATACTGGGAGAGGGAGAGATCAGTAAAGGCCACGACAAGCAAGACAGGGCGGAGCGCACCCCTGGGCTGGACTTGAGCACAAACACGCCCAGCAGAAACTGAAGGAGGACGCCGCCGAGCACGGCCTGCGGGTCGACGTGGCGGCGGTGCCGCGATGTGGCATAGAAGATGCCGAGAAAGACGAGCAGGCCAAAGAGGCTGACGGCGCGGTCTTTGCGCGGGTTGTCGGGCGTGGATGCGGGCACGAACGTGCCGATCAGCAGCACGGCCGCCGTGACAGCCGCCAGCGGCACATGGCGATACCGGCGATGAGGGCTGCCGGCTGCAGCAGGGCTGGCCCGTGCCAGGGCCGCACGAAACGCCGACGCCGTGCCGCGGCGCACGGAATGGATCCCAGCGCTCAGGCGGCGCCGCACAGGCGGGTGCAGCGTCCAGAGCCGCACCGTGATGGCGAGCCAGACGAGAAAGGGCACGATCCAGCCCTTGTCGTGGTGGTGCAGGACCAGGCCGGCGATCCACCAGGCCGTTGTCGCCGTGCTACCGATGGCCACAAGGATCAGGCGGCCGTGGGCTCTCAGCCACTCGATAAAGGGCCACGTTTTGCGGGCGCCATTGCTGCTGCCGTCGCTGGCTATGCTGCCATCGTCTTCTCCTCGGTTCGGCGGCGGCGGTGCGTGGCCGTGGTGGCCTTCATCGACGGCAATGACGGTGACGACTTCTTTGCTGTTTTCGTCCAAAACTGCTGGTGACTTGTGCACCACCAGGAGGTCACTGTCGCCTTTCTCCGTCTCCATGGCTGCCGCAGGCATCGAAGGGCCGCAATGGGTACCGACTTGGCTGTTCTGCTCCATTGCGGACGTGTTGGCGTTGCTGTGCACGACTTCCGATGATGGAAAGGATGAAGGAAGGAATCTTTATTACCAATGGCGATGAAAAAAAGACAAATATCGGACCGATTAGGGTCTGTGGGCAAAGCACCGTCATCCTGCTGATAACAGACGGTACGTGGTCGTCACTGTCTTATACAATACATAGTTACCTCTTTGGGATGTTAGTTGTACTGTGCTGCACGTGATGCTGGGAGCTGACTGGCCCAGAGGCCACAGTTCATGATCCTGTTGTTTGTCCATGACCAGGCGGTTGCTGATTTCTATTTTGTGCGCACGAGGTTTTTCTGTTTCAGTTTTTCTGCTTCATGGGTCTGTGAAGATGATATTTTCGTATTCTCAACGCAATAAAGCCAAGGCCATCTCGCTCAGAAAAGGAGCCTTGGCAATAATAGCAGACGCATATATGACTGCTGTGTCTTCGCCAGGGATAGCCGTTCAATTCAACTAGACGATACCAGCAGATAGAAAAGAAAGTATAAAGAAATTTGATTTAAACAAAGACAAAGAGTGTGACTGCAAGTCTGATATAAATGCATTTCCGTGGTGGTGTGCAAAGTACGAAGTAAATACAGGAAAAATAAAAGACCGAGACGGCACTCCAACGGCCACTAGGCCCAAAGTAGGTGCTCCTTCACACCCCAACTCCGCATGGGTAAGGTCCGTGGCCGACTCGACTGGTGCAACTTGACCATCTCGTGTGCCCCAGACGAAGTACGACTCGTTCCAGCGAGGCGGCCACTGCCTATCTTGCCCTTCCCATGCAGATGGCCGGCGATACCATATCCAGCCAATGACACACAAGACAATATCCTCGCCCACGATGCGTCAGGCAGCCATGCAGGCCAAGAACAGAACACCGTCTTCAAAGACTCGTTGGTAGATCTGGACGAGATAA
Source organism: Ceratocystiopsis sp. VPRI43766 (assembly GCA_019925685.1). Lineage (NCBI taxonomy): Eukaryota > Fungi > Ascomycota > Sordariomycetes > Ophiostomatales > Ophiostomataceae > Ceratocystiopsis > Ceratocystiopsis sp. VPRI43766. The sequence continues at coordinate 135,093 of JADHKF010000029.1, read as the reverse complement.
GTGCTCTTGGAGGACTAGCCCGCTACCCCGCAAAACAACGTCCCGCCAGTGACGTCGCTTTCGTACCCACCCGCCCTGGGACCAGCGGGGCCCGTGGGCAAGCTAACCCGGCCGCTCCTTCCCCCAGCCCGCCCGTTGCGTATCACGAGCACGCACGGAGGTAAAAAAGACAAGTCCAGTCCGGGGGAAGGAGGAACCCGTCTGCCTTCTTTGTTACACACGTTTCCGCCCACACATCCTCGCACGCACCTGCCGTGGCCGTTGGCCGCTCCTTCCCAGGCCGCCGCTATCCCAAGGCGTGCTCTTGCCGCGCGGCGTCTGCCTGAACAGCTCACCGTTTTCCGTTTCCAGCTGTCTCTTTTTGTTCTCTCCTTTTTTTTTTTGTTCTAAACTTTCTTCGTCTTTTCATCCTTGTACTTCCTTGTTCCCTGCAACGGCGATCCCACGTTTTGCCTTCGACGCTTCTCCGCATTTCACACTCTGGCCTGGACATCCAGATCGCCCGCCCTAAATTGGTGCCGTCCGATTCTGAGACGCATCGTTCGACTGGTCCATCGTACATCATTCCACCTCTTCCCCGCCTTCCTGAGCTCGCTCTCGACGCAAGACCACATGCACCGCTGGCGGAGACGGACAGGACAAACGAACCAGCCGAGCCATTGAACGGACCCCCTGCAGATTCGCTCTGCAGGCCCAGCCGTCATCGACTTTCGTCCTTTCTATTTCGCCCTTTTGGCCAGCTTGTCCACCAGCTCCCACAGTATCCAACCGTCAACTTCGGTTTCGACCCTTACGACAATCGACCCGTATCCTTTTGTTGAGTCAACTCCGGACGGTCCGAATACTTTTCCTCCCTCGCCATGGCCGGCAGCGACAGCCCCCCGAGCCGGCCCAATGCTTCGCCGCACAACCGCCGCAGCTCCCTCACGACTTCCACGCTTTCGAGCATATTCCGGAGCAACTCCGTGTCCAGCCCCTCGGGAACGCCAGCCGTCCCAGGCCCCATCACATCGGCCGCTTTGAATGACCGGAATCGTCGGCGCTTGTCCATCTCGACTGCCACCGCGCTGGGCTTGTCGGGGACATCACCCGTCAGTGCTGGAGGCAATAGTGCGGGGGCAGGCGCCGGATCTGCTGGAGGCATACCGGCGGCCGCCTTTGCCATGCGGCGGGCCAGTCTATCGACAGCGTCGTCTGTATCGGATGCCCTTGCGGATGAGAGCGCCATCGACGACGACGATACGCCCGCCGCCTCTGCTCGCACAGCTCCCAGCAGCGCGGTGCCCCAAGGCCGCCGCGTCAGTTTCGGGGCCCAGGGCATACGCGGCAGCATCCGCGTGCCCGGCTCCGTTAGTCCCGGTGCCAGCACCGGTGTGGGAAATGGTAGGCAGAACAGGCCGCGGCAACCGCCGCCGGCTGCTTTCCTGTCCGCGTCCCGATCGCCCTCCATGTCATCATCTTCTGTTTTCCCGTCTGGGGGCGGACGGCCTTCCCCCCCAACCTCTTCTTACCCCCCTTCCACTTCTGCACGCCACGCTTCCCCGCGTCCTGTTCCATCGCCACCCGCTGCTGCTCCTTCCACTGCATCATCATCTGCTTCCCGTGCCTTGCCCCCCGATGGTCATCGTGCTGTGGCAGCCGTGCAGAGCCCCCGGAGTCCAAGAATTGTTTCTGACAATATGTTCTTTCCCGCTGTTCATGCAGACCAGGGATACAACTGGTCCGAGCAGCTTAGGTCGCGTGCAGAGAGCGCGGCGTCGAGGTCGCGCGCCTCCTTCTCGTTTGGGTCGGCGACTGGCAGTTTTGGTGGGATGGGGAGCTCACCACCGCAGGCCAGTGGTATTCTGGGATCGGCTGGAGGTGGCTTCGGCTCTGGCGGCGGCGTGGGGTACCACCACGGTCGTGCCAAGTCTGTCTCGGACGGCTCGGCACCGGCACCGGCACCGGCACCGGCGCCAGTGCCAGTGCCGGTGCAGCAGCAGCCGCCTGCACCGCAGCCGCGGCAGCCGACACGGCCGAAGCCGGACGCCTTCCAGGAGCGGATCCTGAAGGGCGACTTTTACATGGATTGATTGACCAACGGCTCGCAGACGAGCGACCAACACGACACGACTTGTCAGTTTTGTACTTTGCAATTGTTTCATGCACATGCGATGGATTTAGGACAACCGATCAGGCTGGAACTGCAAGGAATTGTGAATGGACAGGGGGGATTTCAACGGATTTTGAAGAGCCAACGGTTTCAATGGTTTCAAGGATTGCAATGGTTCAAGGGTCTCATGTTATGGATGTTTATGTCTTTCGTTTATTGCTTTTACACGGCGGCTTTGCATGTCTTGAATAAACGACACAACACAACAAAGGTCACAGGATCCCGAAGCAGTTGTTTACAGAAACGTGTTTCATTCATCATACAAGAGCGTGCTTGTTTGCTCTGTCTGCCGCCCGCTCAGAACTGCAGCGACGCGTTGGCCATGTCGAGCCACGGGTCGGCCAGCATGTAGTCCTCGATGCTGTTGGCGTCGGAGAAGCCGCCGCCGAGCCCGGAAAAGGTCAGGTCCAGCGCGTACCCGAGGTTCTCGCCCATCTCAATGTTGGGGTACAGCGCCATGATGTCGGGCGGGAAGGCGTCGGACGAGCCGGGCGCGCTGGGCAGCACGGCCTGTGGCGGTGGTGGGCCATTGACAGCCGTATTTGGCTGCTGCAGGGACTGCATGCTGTAGAGCGGCGAGGGGAAGGGGGCCATGTTGTTGTTGTTGTTGTTGTTGTTGTTGGGGTTGGCGCTGCCGTTGGAGCTGCCGGCCCGGGACTGCTGCTGCTGCTGCTGCTGCTGCTGGGACGCCTGGGCGGCCGAGTCGTTGGCGGCAATCTCGGACAGCAGCTGCAGCGGCGTGTTGGCCGTCGGGTACAGCGCCGACATGGGCGGGGGCGGAGGCGGCGTCGTTGTCTGCTGGGCAGGGGATGAGACGGGGGCGGGGTGTTGCTGTGCTGGTGTTTGTGCCGCCGCTGGGGGTTGTGCGGGCTGTTGTGCGGGTGTCTGTGCGGGTTGCTGGGCCGGTGTCTGGCCCGAGGCCTGCTGCTGCTGGTGCTGCTGCTGGTGCTGCTGCTGGTGCTGTTTGAGAAACCACGAGCGGATCATGGCGACGATGACGAGGAACTTGCCGGCCGGGCGCGAGCGGTTGCCCTCGGCGGCGGCGCTGAGCTTGTCGAGCAGGGCGTTGAGGTGCTGCTCGACCTTGATGCTGTCCTTGTCGATGACCTTGCCGAGCTCGGCCGTGGGCACGGCGGCGAACAGGTAGATCTTGATGAGCACGACGGTGGCGTAGATGACGCGCACAAAGTTGAAGACGGGCAGGCAGCGCAGCGCCGGCACGTCGGCGGCCAGGAAGGCGTCGTAGATGCCGTCGATGGCGACGAGGCACGTGGCCAGCGCGCGGATGTGCGCCTGCGTCAGCGGCTCGGTGCCGTCGCCGCTGCCGCCGTGGGCGGCGTTGCCAAACGTCTGCAGCGCAATCTCGTTCATATACAGGTTGAGCACCTCCAGGCTCATGCGCAGGGTGGCTGTGAAGTGTGTGAGCGAACGTGTGGCCGACAGCGACCGTGCAGTCGACAAAGCAAAGGAAAAAAAAGAGCAGGAGAACAACAACAACTCACGCTGTAGGTGCTGCCGCGGAATGGCCGCGCGGTACCGCTCCAGCTCGCGCTCGAAGCCGCGCAGGGCGTACTGCGTGCGCGGGTCGACAAAGCTGACGCCGGCGCCCGGATCGTCGAGCGCAAACTGCAGGCCGACGTCCTCGGCCAGGCGGTGCGTCCACACGAGGTGGCACAGGTATGCGTCCGTGGGCGCCGCGTCGGGCGCCGACTCCAGCACGCGCACGCACTCGTCCATGAACGGCGTCCAGCGCACCAGGCTCGGCCGGTGCAGCGCCATCGACGTGTTGCCCGCCAGAAAGTACGACGCCAGCCACGCCCGCCGGCCCTCGATGCTGCACGGGTCCACCAGCGGCTGCCGCCGCTCGCGCAGGTGGCTGAACGGGCCGGCAAACCCGCCCAGCCCGCTGCCGCCGCCGCCGGGTACCGTGACACCAGCGGCCAGGCCACCACTGCCGTTGCCGCTGCCGCCGCTGCCGTTCGGCATGCCCGCCGCGATGCCCACCATGCCGCCGCACGCGCGCCGCTTGCCCAGGCCCAGGTCGATGGCCATGACGGCGCCCATGTGGATCAGCTGGTAGAACTTGAGCTGCTCAAAGTGCTCGGGCGGCCAGTACCAGATCGCCGACAGCTGCAGCGCCTGCACCAGCTCCAGGCTCTTCTCGCCCACCACCACGACGCGCTCCGCAATCGTCTGCATCAGCTCGCGCACCAGCACCCGCTGCACCTCGGGCAGCTCCGTCGACGCCGCCGCCATCACCGCCAGAAACAGCACCGGCGTCGCCTTGCGCACCATGGCCGCCGTCGTCTCGCGCGCAAACACCACCGCCGGCATGTGGCCCACCATCTGCTCCGTGTACCGTCGGAACAGCTCGTGCGCCTGGTCCACGCTCAGCAGCCCGCGGTCGACGCAGTCCGGCTGGTCGCTGGTGGCTGGGCCGCCGGAGGCGCTGTTGCTGCCGCTGCCGCCGCCACTGCCGCCGCCACTGCCGCTGCCGCTGCCGCTGCCGCTGCCGCTGGCCGTGCTGCCGCCCGCGGCAGAATAACCAAAGGCCGACGCCGCCGCCGACGCGTCCCGCCCACCCTGGCTGTCGTTGGCCCTGCTGCTGCTGCCGCCTTCTGGCTCTGCCGGCAGTCGTTTGCGCTTCTGGCCAGCCACCGCCGCCGCGGTCGCTGGCACCGGCGATGGCTCCGAGCCCAGAACAGGAGTCGAGACCGACATGGACGCCGCGTCCGAGGGTGTCATCATGGTATGTGGTTGTTGTTGTTGTTGTTGGTGTTGTTGCTGCTGCTCCTGTTGCTCCTGTTGCTCCTGTTGCTGCTGCAGCCGCCGGTACAGCCCGCTCACAAGGTCGCTCCCCGGGCCGATTGCTTCGTGCCGGCTCGCCTGCAGACTCGCCGTCAACAGGTCAATCTTCTTCTCCAGGTCGGCCACGCGGCTGTCCGTCTTGCGCTGCCGCCGCGCCGTCGGCTTCGTCACAATGCACGCCCGGCCCGCCTTGGCGCAGCGCTGGCACGGCCGCTTGTCGTCCTCGTCCCTCACCGGCGGCGGCGCCCCGTCCGCGCCCACAACGACAAAATCGCACCGCACCTTGAGCGCGCGGCACGCCTCGCACGCCCGCGGCTTCTTGACCTCTGCGCCCGCCACCGCCCCTGTCGCTAGCGGGCTACCATTTGCTCCTGTATTCTGCGCCTGCTGCGGCTGTTGCTGCAGTCCCCCGGCGCTGCCGAGCATGGTCGCTGCTGTTGCGGCTGCCGCGCCTGCCCCGGGCAGTGGCGGCAGATGTTGTTGCTGGGAATGCTGCAGGTGCTGTTGGTGCTGCACTTTTCCGGTCGAGGTAGTCGGCGATGTCGATGTCGTGGAGGCTGCGCGGGAGGAGGCTGCCGCCGTCGCCGGTCGCGAGACGGTCGATGTTGTCGGGTTGGTTGGCGTCCCCGACAGGTCGACGTCGACGTCGCCCGACGCAGTGTCTGGCGCAGCCGGCCCGGCAGGGTAGACGCCTGGCCGCGGCATCGCCAGGGGCCACTTTGATAAGAGCGAAGTAGTGCCGAAGACGCGACAAATAGGACCCCGAGATGACTGAGCCGCACGTTGCGATGGGATAGGGCGGAGCAGAGCAAATGCACGTTGGCTTGCTGCATGGGGGACGCATCATCGGCGCGAAGTTAGTGCCGAGCCCCCGTGGAAGGGTAAAAGAGGCCCGCTTTTTATCCAAGTTTGGCGAGACGGCAGACGCAGAGAACAAAAAAACAATGGGTCCAATCGATGACGGTTAATACACACTGACACTGACAGAAGAACCAGACGCCGTATTTCCACCATCCCTATTCCTTGAAACGCCATGCTGCAGCAAAAAAAGACAAAACCCCAAAGCAGGCCAGATGCAGAGCAGAGAGCCTCTTCATCGTATCCAACAGCGGAAAAAAACCACGCAGTGGTTGGTATCTGGATATAAAACAGGGAAAGAAAGAAAGAGAAACAGATGAGAGCCAAAAAAAACAAACCCCTCAAAACATAAAACATAACCAAAAAAAGAACGCAGACCAAAAAAATTCAAAATCGTGTCGTATGGCTCGGACGCAGCACCGTCTGCCGGCCCCGCTAATGCCGGCCGCTCGGGTTCCGCGATCCTTGCTGGTAGTTCTGGCCCATCACCGGCGTTGCGCTGCCGGGGAAGATGGCACTCTCCCGCCGGTTCTTCCCCCGCATCCCGTATGCATTCTCGTATGGCGGCGCCAACCCGCCGTTGCTCGGCTCGTACTCTGGGCGCTCATCGTATCCTTGCAGCGGCGCCATATACCCGTTGCCCTGTTGCTGCTGCTGCTGCTGCTGTTGTGGAACATACTGCGGCTCGTACCCCGCCATCCGCTGCTGCTGCTGCTGCTGCTGCAGTAGGGGGGGCGGCGTTGGCGTCGAGGCCGACCGCGACTGCAGCTGATGAGCCATGGACGCGCTCATCGACACCGGCGGCGGCGTCTGCGTGTTCAGTCGCCCGTAGCCCCCCATGCCGGCACCGCCGACTGCGCTGCCGGCGCTGCCGTTTCTGGCTGCATCCAACAGGCGCTGGCGGTGTGGCGAGTCGCCCGCATGCGACGTCGACGGCCGCGGCGGCAGCAGGTCCAGCGTTGCCGTCGTGCTCGTCGACATGGACGAGATCGACGGTTGGTGGTGCACCCGGTGGTCGTCTGCGATCGGCGACGGCAGCTCGTACTCCTCCGGCTCGATGCCAAAAATAGCCTCGTAGTTCTGCAGCAGCAGTGCGAACACAGGCGCTGGGATGTTGAGCGTCGGCGAAAACACAATGCCCACATTGCGCACTGTCATCTTGTTCTGGTCCGCGTGGTTGATGATCTTGATCAAGAACGCCACCAGGTACTTGAGCAGTGTCGCGTTCGCCTGCGGCAGCCGCTGCGCCAGCTCGTTCAGACACGCCAGCTTCTCCTCCTGGTTCGACATCTCCGTCACCGCCACAAACTGCATGTGCAGCTCGCGCGTCAGGATCGTCGTTGGCAGCTCCCGCAGATACATCTTCAGCAGCGATGCCACCGCATGGATATCATAAAAGGTCGGGTCCACCACCAGGTTGACGTCGCCTTCAGTGTTGAACCGCTCGCGCAGCTGCTTGATCACAATGTTGGACCCGCTGAGCCGGAAGATGCCCTCCTCGCTGATCGCATTGCGGTCTTCCAGGAACTGGATGCAGCGGTACACGACCGCCGGCAACGGAACCGCAACACCCACTGGCGCATTGTACCGCACCGCCTCCGCCAAGGGTGCGCCGAACACCTGCCTCAGCGGGCCCCCGCCGTGGCCAGCAGAGCCCGCCTGCCCCGACGCGTTGTCGCCAAACAGCGTGTCCTGCGTCCCTTCGCTGGATGTCCGGGTCTTCGTTCCGAAGCCGAAAAAGCTGCGCTTCCGCACCTTCTTCTCATCCACCGACGGGGGCACAAGATTGCCGCCCAGCATGTTGCGGCCTCCCCAAGGCGCGGAGTCCGAGATGACGTGCACATCCCGCGGCGCTGAGATCGAGTACGGTGACTGCGTCGTTGCCGTGGTCAACTGCGAGCCCGAGTCGGTCGATGAGCGCCGCGGCCGCGAGCCCGGTGCGCCCTGCGGAAGCTCTCCCTGCTGCATTGCGTCGTAGCCCACACCAACCAAGGTATCCTGGCTTTCGTTGGATGGCTGCGCTGCGTGCTGCTGAGACCGCTGCTGAAGCTTCTTGCCACTGGTACCATAAAGCTTCTTCTTTCCCTGCGAGGGGCGGCCGCCCTCCGCAGCCCCATGGGTCCGGTCGGCATTAGAGCCGGAACCGGAAGTGCCCGGCGGCGTGTCATTCTCCTCCGGGTCCCGGTAATCAATCCACCGCAGCAAGGCGTCCACCCACTGGTCGCGCTCGCTGTCGCTCTCAGCACAGAGAACGTGCTTGGTGAGCGCAGTCGGGTCCTTCTTCTTGGGCTCCAGAATCAGGAAAGCATGGCGGTACTGGTTATCAAACTCGTCGTTTCCACCCGAGCTCCCGGCCCCGTTGTGTGCGGGAGACCCGTTGCTGTCCGTTTGGTGGGATTGCTTTCCAATCTGGGCATTCTGCAGCTTGATGGTGCCCAGATGCGCCCCGCCCGGCGTTTCGTAGTACTTGAGATGAGGGCCATCCAACACAAAGAAGCGTGCCTTCCACCCGCCAAAGTTCTTGCCACGCTTTGTGAGGTAGCCGTTCCGGAAAGGGCGGTTGCCCACACTCGGCTTGGGGGCTTTGGCGTCTTTCCTGGCCTCGGTCGGGGTCAGGCCGGTCTCATCCGCATTGGGCGGGAGCGTATTGGTCGACAGATAACGACAAAGCTCCAGCGCCGTCGCTTGGTCCAGCTGGGTGTTGAGCAATTCATCCAGGTAGAGGTTCAGGGCCTGGCGACGAGCATCCAACTTGGCAGGGGCATGGCCGCTAAACAGTGCGCGATCTGGTGTCTTGGCAGTGAAGTTGGCACACTGCTTGAGACGCTGATCGAGCTTGGCAAGCGATGCAGAGTCCTTTTCCACACGCCACAACTCGCCACCGTCAGTGCGAGAGAAGACGGCCAGCGTGAACACCGGGTCTTCCTCCAGCTGCGTCAGCGACATGAGGCTGGCGCGCGAGGGCTTCATGCGCGATGAGGCCACCTTGATGTCAATGGACGGCAGAGCATTCGGAGGCAGCAGAAGATCAGGATACTCTTCTGTCACAAAACCCTTGTAAACACGCGTCCGCCCCGCTGGGCTATCGCGGCTGCTGCTAGTAGACTGCACGGAAGGGCTGGGCGGCGTCGAAGACGAAGCCGAGTCCGTTGTCATCTGCTTCACAATCGTAAGCGGATTAGACGAGTGCGCAGGCGGCTCGTTGGTGGCAGGGGACGGTGTCTGCAGCGGCGTGTTGGGCGGCAGAGGGATGGGCTGACGCGGGGCACGGGGAGACAAGGGCCCGGCAGCCATCATGCCGAAGCCAGCACCCATTCTCGGCGACAGAGGCGGCGAGTGCATGGGCGAGCGAGGAAAAGCCGCTGTTGGGCGCGGGCTGGCCGGAAGGCCTGGGCTCCGAAGAGGAATAAGAAGGGTTCGCTGTGCGTTGCCATCCGCACCGTTATCGGAGCCAGAAACGCCGTCATGCAAAACGCCATCCAACGAGGCGGGCATGGATAGACCCTGCTGCTGCTGCTGCTGCTGCTGCTGTGGCAGAGCCGAGGACGGCAGCTGCCGCGGCGGCGGTAGCGCATCACCACTGGGTACGGCGGCAGGAGGCTCTGTCCGGGGGGTGTCATGGGCACTGGTGCTCTTCTTGCTCTTCTTGGACACGCTGCGGGCCTCGGCCTCTTTCCAGGCTGCAATCTGCCGGATGCGGTCGTCCTCTTCCCTCGTCGGACGCCGTCCGCGCTTCTCCGTCTCCACCACGGGAACATCCAGCAGCGAATCGTAATCCGAGTCGGACTCGAGGACCTCGTCGTCGATCGGGATGCTCGGGTTCGGACGCGTCTCACGAAGCGTCAACGGCGCCGGTGGCGGCTTTCTCGGTGGCGGGGCAAGAGGTGCAGGAAACTGTGCTACGCTCTGCTGCTCAGCGGCAGCGGTCGACGGCGGCGCAGGGGCTGGTATCTGCGGCGGTGGGACCTGGGGTGGCTTGCTGGGCAAACTCCGCGATGGCGGTATAGCAAAGTTGACGGGCAAGTCCTTGGCTGCGTTGGCGGCGCTTGCTGCTTTCCGGGCCGCCTCTGCCTCCCGCTCCTCGGCCTCATGGTCGAAGTGGTCGAGAGCGTGATCTTGCGGGCGAGGCATGGTCGCGACCGGATCCAGCAGATTCTGAATTGTGGATGCTGGCTCGGTCGCCCGTTGGTCGGCTGGCGGTGTGATGGGGTAGGGTGCCATTGTCAGGTCAACGGGTGATTGCAGAGGTGAGGTCCGCGTGGCGTTGACGGGCGACGGAGGAAGAACATCCGAAGCAATCGAATCTGAGGCGGCGTGCTGGGCGACGGCCCGCGTCGCCTCGGAAGCCTTCTTGCCGGAACTCTCATCCTTGGCCTCGGCGCTGGGGTTGGGAACGGGGGGCGCAGATGGCCGGTCCTGGGCAGGGAGGAGCTCTTTGACCTTTCTGCGGTATTTCTCCTTTTCTTTCAGAGCGCGTTCCAGATCTTTGTTCAGGCCCAGGATCATCGAACGCTGTTTTTCGACGAGGCGCCAAAGCTGGGCGTTTTGCTGAAACTGCGCCTGTTTCTCCTTGAGGAGGTGTTCGATGACGGCCTCGGGACTGCCAGCGGCCCTGATGATGGAAGGGATGTCATGGCTCGTTGGGCTGTCGGTCAGACCCCCACGGGACGCAGAGCTGGTAGATACGCCAGAATCAATTGACGAATTTCGCGGCGGGCCGCTTGCCGCAGCCTCTGTGCGGCTTGCCGTGGCAGGGGTGGCCATTTCGGCACGAGGGTTGCTGGCGGAGCCCGCAGGAGGCTTCGAGGTGATGGCGGCGGAGTCGGATACGGTTCGCCTGTCATTCGAGATGTGGGAAGCGATGGGCGGCCTGGAGTGAAGGGGTTAGCTATAGTGGACGGGCGGTCTGTATGTGATGAGGTGTCTGTCTGGAGGCATACCGGGCACTCTGGCTGTCTTCGTCGGCGGATGATGAGCCGGATGAATCGCTAATGTAGTACGTCTTCCCGGAGCCGGTAGCGTCGTTGGAAACAGAACGTGGTGACTCGGGGGCGGTGGTCACGATGCGGGGGATGTCGAGCGACGGAGCATTGTCTGAACTGTAGTGGCTGTTGTGTGCAGGGCTACGGGGCGACGGAGCCGAGACGGAGAAGGGAAACTGAAAGCCCGAGGATGCAGTCGTGGACGGAGGCGAGGTGGGAGACGAGGCGGAGGAGGCTGCGGGAGAAGAGGAGACGGCGATGCTCGCTTGCAGCGGACTAGGAGCCGGCTTTCGTGATGACCTGGAGAGCAGAGAAGCGCAGGCGACGAGGCAAGGTACGGATTAGTGACTGGGTGGTTTGACGACGTGACGGCTGCCAAGCCCGGTTGCTGTACCACAGCAGGCTGCAGGACAAGAGAGACAAAGGGGGGAGAGCGCGTAAGGACAGGAGGGCAATGAGAAGAGAGACAAAGAACAAGAACGTGTATGTGAGAGAGAAAGACAAGGAGCTTGCGGCAGTGGGTGAGGTGTTTTGTGGTTTGCGTTGCACGCCGTAGCACAGGAGCCAGGATGGCCTTGCTCTTGTCTTTCTGGCAGGCAGGTTTGTTTTGCGTTTCGAGTAGCGTGAGGTGTGTCTCTTTGTTGCATGCAGGTAGACGCAGAGAAAGCGTGTGACGCGCGCGGAGAAGACAAGAACGAAGCGATACAGCACAGACGATGCTGATCACAGACAAAAATACACGACACACAACACACAACACAACGAAAATAGAAGGAAGAGAAACAACAAAGCAAGGCAAGGTGAAGCATGACCACGAGCCGGAAACAGACCAACGATGGAGAGGCAGGGGTCGGGCTGGGGGGGTTGCAGGGGTAGGAGATACGGAGGTGCTGCTTTGCTTTGCTTTGCTTTGCTTACCTGGACGAAAGCGGCGAAGCGTTGTTGACTTGAGGAAGAGCCGAATGTCCGGCGACAGAGGATGTTCTGGGAGTCCTGATTGCCGTAGGACTGGCTCTGTTGGTGTTTGCGTCCGGCGACGGGCGGGAGAAGGGGTTCGAGGAGGCGGGCGAGGATGCGAAGGAGGCCGAGCGCGGCGATGAGGAAGCCGAGTGCGGATAGGTAGGGGAGGTGAATGTCGGCGAGGAGGGCGAGGCAGGCAAGCTCTGGTACGCCTGGTGGAGAGGGTGTCGTGCGGGCGGGAACTGGGGCGACTGCGGTGACGATTGCTGCGCTTGTGTTGGCGAGTCGGGGAGTCGTTGCTGCTGCTGGACGGCGTCTGCTGGGTCTGGCGCGTCTGGACGGCCTTGGCGGCCGAGCTGCGACATGTTGGGCGGACGGCCGCTATGCGCGAGGCAGGCGGCAAGGGGGGCGCTGACGTGCGTCTCGGTGTGCTCCGCAAAGGCGAGAAGCTCGTAGCGTACTCCGTATCTTACTCCGTACCTCCGTCGAGACAATGGAAACGGATGCGGGCGTGGACGGTGAGCTGCAGCCAATGGGTCGGCAGGAGGGAGGGCTGGTGCAAGGAGGGCGCGAGCAGAATAGGCCAAGACGGCCAGGGGTGGCGCCGAGCACGACAGGAGAGGGCCGGGGCGCGGGTAGCCACAGAAGCGCGTGGGCAGTAGGTTTCGGGATGTCTGGGGGAAGTTCTCCGCACGGATGCGGCAGTGTGTGCGCTGCTCCGTACTTTCCGTAACCTGTAATGTAGGGGGTGTGGTGCACGCTGCTACTGCAAGGTACGGGGATCTTCGTATAATAAGTCGTGGTCGCCGTGCAAAGTCGTAACGTCGTCAGGAGGGAGGGGAGGGGGGGGGCGAGATGACGGGGGGGTTTGGGGAAACGGCCGGGAGGTTTGGCTGATGATTAATTTGGGCGCCGTGTCGCAAGTGGCGAGGGAAAAAGAGCCTGGCGCGCGCTGGTCCGGGAAAGGAGGAGAAAGGACAAAGACGGAGCGGGAAAATGCCGAAAATGAAGACAACAAAAGAACCGAAGGAAAAAGCAAAGAAAAAAAATAGGAGAGGCTGAAAAGTGAAGCAACAACCAAGGCCCCAAAAAAGGGAGTGAGCTTGCACGCCGGCGATGCGGCCGTTGACTGGCTGGAAAGGAAATTGCGGCCCAGGCCACGGGGGGCTGCAAGGACGGCAGGTCCAGATCGCCGAAAGAGGAAACCGTTTGGCCCGATAACCCCCCAAACTGCCCCCCATAGGCCCCCATAGGCCCCCATAACCCCCCCATAACTCCCCTCCATAACGTCCTTCCTCGCTCCGTAGCTTCCCCTGATGGCCTGCAGGAGGGCGACTAGCGCAGGGCACTACGTCTACGTCGACAGGCGCGATCGAAGTCTTCTCTGCAACAGCGAATCTGCAAGAAGGGGGCCACGAACGGCTGGGCAGGCGCGACGAACCCACACAAGCCGAAAGTGAAACGCCCTGCAATGGCATCCATCCGCAAGGGAGACCAGCTGTGTCGTCGTCCTGCCATCCATCCATCCGCATCGCTCGTCACTCCCGTCATCTTGTCCAGCCGACTCCTGGCATTCAGGAGGGTCCTCTCTCCAGGGATTGGGGGACCAAGAGTGGGGCGCGTGTCTGGAATGAAAAGCCCACCCCGGGTTTCAAGCCTGGTAAATGAAGCAGTGAGAGAGAGAGACAGACAGACAGACAGACAAACAGGGTCGGCTGCCAGGCGCTTCTGCTGCAGGTCTCTCCAGTCGCGCGTCTCGTTTGGGCAAGGTCTCCTTGCCTGCAGACAGCTGACAGGAGGCGCAGGTCGCACGCGGCGAGACACACGGCTTACCTGCACCACCAACACAGCCTAGCCGCGAAGGGCAAGCGGCTTTGCCCAAGACGATGCTGGCAGCAGGGACAGGCCTGGCTTGCTGCAAGGGCGCTTCACCGCCAAATACGAGGACCTCGGTATACGACACTCCCGTACGCGCTGCAGAATTCGGAGCGTCTCAATTTAACCTTTCGGCTAGCGCCTGCAACGAGCGTGCTGAAACGGCGACGCCGCCCAGTAGCCTTGATTGGCCTCTGTTGGCAGGGCCAAACGGCAGAGAAGAGGAGAAATCACAGGAGAGACAACGAGGGACAAACGCAACGAGAATGCAACGAAAAGCCTGCACACGGCACGGATCGGCAGCTGGGCATGCACTGCAAATTTGCCCTGCATGGCGACCACTATCTTCTGCTCTTGCGGCCAGATGGTATCTTACCCAATTAAAAAACAACCACACTGCCGATCACATGGGACGGCGGCCCCCTATTTTCTGCGGTATCTTACGCCGTGCATGGCAGATCGGGGATCCCCTGTCTATCGTGGACCGCACACGGGCCCCAAGCACGCAATCAGGCAGGCAAGCCGAGGGGCTAACGGAGCCGGTTGAGCAGAGCACCGTCTTCGTCTCGAGTTGGTTTCGCATCTCGTATCCCCAAAGGGAAGCTGGTCCTTTTTGGCCCAGCTTGGGCCACCTCGTGGTCTATTGATTTATTGGTTTTCTCCCCACCGAGAAACTTGCGTTGCTTGTTGCCGCAGCACCTGCACGTCACGGCCTTGTGCGCTCCCCGCGCTGCTTCTTGAGCGCCTCGTAGTCCGGCAGCTGCCGCACCACCGCCACATACGCCAGCCCCAGCGCCACCATCAGCACCCAGATCGCGTACCCGTCCAGCCACTGCGTGCGCGCACCCAGCGCGTACAGGCTCGTGAACAGCGCCGGCGTGGCCGCGCGGATCGCGCTCACGCCCGTCAGCGCCAGCGCGTTGAGCGTGCCCAGCACCTGCGGCGACGGCGCCACGTCGTTGACCGCCAGCTGCACGGCCGTGAAGCACATGCTGACGCCGCACCCGATCGCCAGCGCCGTTGCAAACACGGCCCAGAACACCGGCCGCGGCCCGCCGTCGTCCGGCAGCAGGCCGCCCCACCGCCGCAGCCACAGGCCGGCCAGCGGGCTCGTCGCCAGGAAGACCGGGTACGCGTGCGCGCACAGCCGCATCACGCCGTTGGTGCCCGTGCGGTGCTGCAGCACCGGGAACACCAGCAGCAGCCACAGCGCCTGCGCCGCGCCGTTGACGCCCATCAGCAGCGAGATCTGCACGGGCGTGAACCCCAGCCCGCCCAGCGCCACCGGCGTAAACCAGAACACGGGCGCCAGCGCCGTGTACGAGAACGCCAGCAGCATCGTGTGCGCGTACGTGTAGAGCACCACGCCCACGCCGGGCGCCCGCAGCAGGTCGCGGACCGACATGTCGGCGGCCGCTGTCGTGACCGCCGCCTCGGCAGCAGCGGCGTCTGCGACGTCTCCTTCTTGGCCATTGCGGTCGCCGTTGCCGCTGCTGACGACAGCTGCCGCCGGCCGTAGTCCTACCGGCGCCGGCTGCCGCACGAGCGTCTCCTCGACAAACAGGGCACACAGCGCAGCCGCCAGAAAGCCGAACCCGGACACCACAAACCCGGGCAGGGCGTAGGGATAGGCGGCAAAGAACGGCTCCGACGGGGAGAGCGTGGTGGCTGCCGGGTGGCGGCCGTGCTGCCGCAGCGGGTCGGCCAGCGCGCCGCCCAGCAGCGGCCCGAGGAAGATGCCCAGGTTGCCGCTGAAGGCGAACCAGCTGAAGACGCGCGCCTGCGTGGCGGGCGTGCTGTGCTCGGCCAGCATGGTGCGGATGGTGACAATGGTGCCGGCAAAGACGCCGGCCAGGCAGCGGAAGACGACCATCTGGGCGAGCGAGCGCGCCAGGCCGAAGAGCGCGGTGGCGCAGGCGACGCCCACCAGCGACAGCACCAGCACGGGCTTGCGGCCGACGCGGTCCGCCGCGCGGCCCCAGCCAAACATGACGAGCGCCTGCGTCAGCGAGAAGAGCGACTCGATCAGGCCGCTGTAGAAGCCGACGTCGGTGTCGGGCACGCCGCCGTTGTCCTGCACCATCTGGTTGATGTAGGGAAAGATGCAAAAAAAGGCAATCGGCTCGAGCAGCCGCGCCGCGCACAGGAGGGCCACCTGGACCTTGGGGATGGCCGCCGGTGCGTCCGCGGCAGCGTCCGCAGAAACGGCTTCGCCAGCATCGTCGACGGTCTCGCTGGCTTCGGCCTCTCGGCCTAGCAGCGGGCTCCGCTCGTCGGGCTCCGCGCCGGACGGCCGTCGTTGTGCCATGTCGTAGCTGGGCAGGTTGTGTATTTGTCCGCGTTCTCGCCGCCGGGCAGGGCGTGCGTGCAGGCTGCGTTGGTTGTCTGGAAGAATGTCCAACAGCGGACCATGGCACGGAAAAAGCCTCGGATTCAGTGTATGCGCGAACCTCCCGCAAGCCAAAAGGTTCAGTGCCGCCTAAAGAACGTAGATTGGTACTCGGCAAGACGAAACCAAAGCAGAGGAGCAGATAATGGCCTCGCACATTTCCGGTGACTGTTGGCATCGAGTTCCGAGTCCCGGCCTGGACCCTGTATCCAAGCACGTGCTTGCGCACGTGCTGGTGAAGCTCGAGCCAAGCTTCAGGCCAGCCAATTAAACACACTCTCCACAAAATTCGACGACTATTTGAAGCGAAATTTTCGTCCGCCGTCTTTTCCTCGCTTTTCTCTTCTTCTTTTTTTTTCTTCGTGCGGCGGTACGACTTTCAATTTACATCACCCGTGTTGCTCGAGTTCATAATTTCCCATGGATGAGGCGGGGCTTCGGTCCCGTTCTCAATTCGAAGCGTCAGTCGTGCCACAGAATAACGGAATTGCACAGCGCCCCTTCTGCTGGACTGTCTCGCCTTGGTTTTTTCCCACCGGGCAGACGACGGCAGGGGGTCGAACAGACCAAAAAAAAGAGAGAAGAGAAAGAGTGCTGCTGTCTGGGATCCGAACCGCACGGAGGCCCGCAGCAGGCGTAGTGCACATACTGGTGCTTTTTTTGCGTGAGCGTCGCGGTCCTGCGTAACTATCCTGGACTGCCTTGGATTTCCCTTTTTTTGATTTTGTTTATCTCGCCGTAACGTCATGTCCGAAATGCACAGAGGAAAAGAGCCTTGTTTGCGCCCGCCATTACTCTCCCTGCTCGTCGCCCAGCTTCTCGAGCTTGCCCATGGCGCGCTTCTCGCCCGCCTCGCCGACCAGGCGCACGCGGTCGAGCCGCACCTTGTCGGCGCCGTCCTCGGCCGCCACGACAAACAGCACGAGGCTGGTGATGTTCTGGAACTTGACGAAGCGCAGGCCGATGGACGCGGTGCCGTTGTCGTTCCAGTCGCTCGGCTTGATCTCGATCTCCTGGGTGGCCTGCGTGTCCTCGGCCTCGTCGAAGCCAAGGTTGTGGGGGTTGTTGGTGTACAGCCGCAGCAGCTGGGGGCGGGCAGCGTCGCCGCTGGGATGGGAGGTGATCTGAGGGTTAGCGGGGGGCATAGAGAAAAAAAAAGAAGGCGTAGAACAGGAAACCCACCTGCAGCGTATGCAGCTTGACCAGCGAGCGGAACGGCAGGAACAGCATCAGCTGCTCGTCCGTGTCGCTCTCGACCCAGTCGGGCGGAGCGCCGCCGGCCTCGGCCTCGGCACGGGCGCTCGGCTTGGCGCCGCTCAGCAGCACGGACACGCCGCCGCCGGCCGTGGTGTCGACGTTGAGCAGCTCAGACCGCGCGGGCTCGACCTGGCTGGAGATGTCGACGTAGCCACGGGGCAGGCTGGCGCCGAGCCAGGCCTCACCGCCGCTGCTGCTGCCCTCGTCGGCAGCCCCAGCACCCCCGCCACTGCCGCTCGCACTCGCCCCGCCTTCGCCTGCCTGGCCGGCCTCCTCCGCGACCTTGCGCACGAGGGCGTTGAGGCGGCGCAGGTCGGCGCCCTTGACGCGGTCGATCTCGCTGCCGCCGCGGAAGAGCACAAAGGTCGGCAGGGCGGTGACGTTGTGCTGGGCCGAGATGGCGCGGTGGGAGTCGTTGTCGATCTTGACAAAGGTGACGGCACGGTCGCGGGCCAGCTGGGTGGCGAGCTGCTCGAAGAAGGGGGCCATCATATGGCAGGGCTGGCACCACTCGGCCCAGACTGGAGGGTTAGCGAGTGCATATGAGGAGAGAGGGGAGGAGGGGAGGAGAAGAGGGGGGGAAGAGAGAGCGAGTCGGGAGAGGAGGGGGAAGAACAGGACGCACAGTCGGCGACGACCACTGTGGACGACTGCAGCAGCGCGTTAAACTGCGCCTGGGACGTGATCTGCACCACTTTGGACGACATGGTGCTCGCAGACGGACTCGCTTGGGCGATCGGGGAGACAGTGAGGGCAGTGAGGGCGGTCGTGGGAAGCGTTGGCCGGTGGGATGTGTGTTTTGACGTGGCCGTGGCGGATGCCCCGCACTGTGCTCAGGCACCGCGCTGATTGGTGGCGAACAATGGCACAAAGTGCACGTGAGGCTTTATTGAGGCTTGATGGCGGAAGCTCACCGAAGCTCACCGCAGCTGAACATACGCCTGGTAAGATCCGTTTCGTGGGTCCTTGATGTTGCTATCGCATCGTGTGACTGGTGCCACTACTGTTTGAAGGGGTGCAAATGGTCCCTCGCAGTTCACGCATCGCTGTTGGAACTCGCCTCTATACACGTTAAATAGACATGGGATCATGAAAAGAAGAAGAGAGGGGGGAGAGCAGTCCACCCCCCCCCCCCCCTCCCCCCCAAATGCAATGCTAGTATAGTCGTACACCCGGCGCGCCTACTCCTCATCCACCCCCCACAGGTCGACGGCGGTGTCGCGGAAGACGGCCTGGACCAGGGCCTCGTCGTCGCCGCACCAGGCCAGCACCTTGTCGGCCCAGGACGTGATGTCGAGGCCCTCGTAACGCGTGTGCGGCCAGTCGGTGGCAAAGACGGCGCGGTCGCGGCCGGCGACCTTGAGGATCTCGGCGACCAGCGGCTGCACGTCGTCGTACGCCAGCGCGGGCGACTGCGAGAAGCGGTACGCGCCCGACAGCTTGACAAACGTGCTGCCGGCCTTGAGCAGCGCAATCAGCGACGCGAAGCCGTCGAGGTCGTACGGGTTGCGCGACGCGCGGTACGCGGCAGCGCCGCCGTCACCGCCGTCGCCGCCCGCCTTGCTCGACAGCGGCGGGTGCCCGATGTGGTCGATGCACACGCGCACGTCCAGGTCCGGCACAATGTCCTCGAGCAGCGTGACCATGGCCAGCGGCACGTAGACCTGCACGACCCAGCCGAGCGGACGCACGACGTCGGCGTAGCGCAGCAGCTCGGCGCGCAGCGCGTCGCGGTCCAGCGTCTTGCCGACCGACTGCAGGTTGATGCGCACGCCGCGCACGCCGGCCGCGTGCCAGGCCTGCAGCTGCGCCGGCGGCGTCACGGCCGGGTCCGGGTCAAAGGCAATCACGCCGCGCGCGCGCGCCGGGCCCAGCTGCTGCAGCGCGTCCAGCATGCACCCGTTGTCGTTGCCGTACGCCGACGGCTGCACCAGCACAATGTTGGCCAGCCCCATGGTGGCCTCAAACGCCATGGCGTCGGCGGTCGCGCACTGCTTGGGCGCGTACGGCGCCGACGGCAGCAGTGGGTACCGCTCCGGGTCGAACACGTGCATGTGCGAGTCCCATGACCCGGCAGGGATGCGGGCGCGCACGGTCGCGCGGTACTCGCTAGTTGATGCTGCTGTTGTTGCTGTTGGTGGCGATGCGGCTGTTGTTGTTGTTGTTGCTCCCGCAGCAGCCGACTGCTTTGTGGCGGCCCCGGCATCGGCAGCCGACCACTTTAGAAACGGCGTGTATTTCTGCAGCGACTTGACACATCGCCGGAAGATGCGCACCAGCGACTGGCGCAGCTGACGCAGCGGCGACGACCGTCGTCCCTCGGACAGCGGCGGCGGCGGCATAGCTGCTCGATGATGTGTGGTGGTGGTATGGAAGAAGTGACTGCGAGCAGCAGCAGCGGCAGCAGCGGCTCGCCCTACTAATAAGGGGGACAATGCTCGATTTCGACGATAAGCAGCAGCTCGGGCTGGCTCCGTGGTGGATGCGCCGGCACGTCTCGGGCGGATGCAAGAAGAGGCCGGGCGGACAAAAGCCCGAGGCATGGGGGAGCAGGCAAATGGAGAAAGGACAGGAAGATGGAGACGGGCCGACGGCCAGCGGCTGGCAGCCCCAACGCTGGAAAAAACCTCGACCGAGGGCAGCCATCTCGAAAAAGCCGACAAGCGAGCGCCAAGGCCCGTCTTCTGTCCGCGCCCCATCCGGAGAAGACGCGGGCCCTGGAGAGCGTGGCCACGAGACGCGCACAGGGCCTGCAGAAGCGGCAAAAGCGGGTGCGCCATTGCGTGGTCGAAGCGGTTCTGCTGCCCCCCGCGTATAGTCGTCTGGTCGCCATATATTTCGCCAGCGTGGGCTGTGTGACACGAGGCCCGGCGCCTTGTCGCTGTCGCCCCTGTCAGCCCCACCGCTAGGCCTGGCCCAGCGTAGTCTCGGCCAACTTCCGAGTCAAGGCGCCCCGCTAATGCACGCCACCAGGCGATTTCCAGCCTAGCCGCATTCGCCGCCGTGCGGCCAGCCGGCCTTGTCTAGCAAAAACATTGGGAAACAAAGAGGACGGGGGAATAAGACGAAGAAAAAAAAAAAAACTTCACCTCGTTTCCTCTCAACGCCCCCCATCCCCATCACCTGCCCATTGTTCTCCAGAACTCCGTAGCTACGTCCCCTCGGAGAAGGTCATGGGATCCGCCAGCGTGGGCTGACGCGCCGGAAATCAGATCCCTCGCTGCTGT
This sequence comes from Ceratocystiopsis sp. VPRI43766, assembly GCA_019925685.1. Taxonomy (NCBI): domain Eukaryota; kingdom Fungi; phylum Ascomycota; class Sordariomycetes; order Ophiostomatales; family Ophiostomataceae; genus Ceratocystiopsis; species Ceratocystiopsis sp. VPRI43766. The sequence continues at coordinate 114,585 of JADHKF010000029.1, read as the reverse complement.
CGCGTCTTCTCTCGCTTTTTTTTTTCTATATTCCCCGACGCTCCTCCGCCGGCCGTCGCCTCCTGCCAGCGTTCGTGGCCCTTCCCCGTGCCTGTACTCCGTATACCCTGCCCCCCGCTTTCTCCGTCTTCTCCTACATCCGTCGCCCGTCTAGCAGACTTCCTACCGCGTCGTTGCTTTGCGGGGTCCCCGGGGGAAGTTTGTTTCTCCCCCACAACTTTGTCTCCCACGCGGGCGTATATAAACCCCCAGCGTCGTGTTTTTTCCCTCCCTCCCTGCTCGTGTCTTTTCCTTCGTCCCTTCGTCCACGGAATTTCTGCCCCCTCCCCTCCCTCCTTCCCCTCCCCTCCTCCGACCCAGTCGACAAGCAGCCAAGATGGCTTACAACTGGTACTACATCTTTTGCGTTCTCGTCATTGCCTGCGGCAGCGTGCCCAAGGGTAGGTTCTTCTTTTTTTCTCTCTTCTTTCTAGAGTACACCCCTCTGACAAGCAGGTTACGATGAGGGTGGTTTCAGCGCGTCCGTCAAGCTGCAGTCGTTCCTCGACGACTTCCGGCTCAACAAGTCACAGTGGCCTCACAACGCCAGCGGCCTGGCCAACCGCTCGGCCAACATCACGTCGTTTGGCGTGCTGGGCGCTGCCTGCGGCACGCTGGTCGCGCTGTTCGTCAACGACCGCTTCGGCCGCCTCAAGTCGTGGCGCGGCTTCGCCCTGCTGTGGATGACCGGCAGCTTCATGCAGATCTTCTCGTCGGGCATCTACGGGCTCGAGCTGTTTGCCCGGATCTGGGGCGGCATCGGCGCCGGCGGCCTGACCGTCGTCACCCCCATCTACCTGGCCGAGGTCGCGCCCACCAAGCAGCGCGGCATGGTCGTCACGCTGAACATGATTGCGCTGCTTGGGTTTCTGTCGATTGGTGGGTTCTCTTCTTGTTTCTTGACCTCTTTTCATCTCACTAACTTCCCCCCCCAGGCTTCTTCATCAACTACGGTGCCCAGAAGCACATGGCTGCCACCCGCATGCAGTACCGCCTCGTGCAGTCCATCTCGCTGATCCCCACCGGCATCGCCGTCTCCCTCACCTTCTTCCTGACCGACACGCCCAAGTGGCTGGCGTCCAAGGACCGGTCTGAGGAGGCGCTCGCCGTGCTGCGCCGCCTGCGCAAGAACACGAGCAACCCGACGGCCGTGGCCGAGGAGTACGAGGAGATGCAGCTGCAGATCCGCAAGCGCCAGCAGCTCGTCGGCGACCTGGGGCTGTGGGACGTCGTCAAGGAGGTCTTTGGCACGCCGCGCTACCGCGAGCGGCTCGCGCTCGGCGCCTTTGTGCAGGTCGTGTCGCAGTGGACGGGCGGCAACGGCATCACGTACTACATCCCGCAGATCTTCACGTACGCCGGCATCACGGGCAGCGACACGTCGCTCATCACCAGCGGCGCGTACGGCATCGTCAAGCTCGTCTTCACCGTCGTCTTCAGCTGGGGCATGGTCGACCTGCTGGGCCGCCGCCGCTGCTTCATCGCCGGCATGACCATGCAGCTGGCCGCCCACATCTGGCTGGCCATCTACATGGGCGTCTTCTACAAGTCCGACAACAAGAGCGCGTCCGACGCCGCCATTGCCGCCGTCTTTATCTACGCCGTCGGCTGGTCCATCGGCCTGTGCAACGTCCAGGCCCTCTACGGCACCGAGATCTACCCGACCCGCATCCGCGGCTTCTGCTACGCCGTCAACATGGCCCTGCACTGGTTCTGCCAGTTTGCCGTCGTGCGCGTCACCCCCAACATGTTTGAGGGCCTCGGCCTGTCGGGCGCCTTCAGCTTCTGGGCCGCCGTCACCTTTACCGGCCTCGTCGTCATGTACATCTGGGTGCCCGAGACCAAGGGCGTGCCCATGGAGTGCATGGACGAGCTCTTCAGCGGGCCGTGGTACCTGCGCTGGAAGGCCAAGATCCAGAACCCGCTGCTCAACTCGGCCGACCCGGACAGCAAGCGCGACAACTCGGTCGACAAGGAGAACGTCAACAAGGTGGAGAACGCATGAGAGAGTCTGCGTGTGTGTTTTTGAAATCTAGAGCATAGCATCGCCATTTCGTGTATATATTTATATTACCTATATCATTATTGCTTATTAATTTTGCATAGAATATTATTTCCCTACATATTGTACTCGTCCAGGATGCCCACCTGCGCCGGGATCGGCTCCAGGGTGGACACCGCCTCAAACATCTCCTGCGAAATCTGCAGCTGGTCCAGGTTGCCGAACGCAAAGTTGCCCTGGAAGGTCATGTCGGCCAGCCCGTCGGTGTACGGCTGGGCAAAGGACACGGGGCCCGGCACATAGGCGTCGGGCATGGCGTGGGTGGTGTCGGCAGGGGCCGTGGCCGTGGCCGTGGTGGCCGCAGCGGTGGCCGTAGTGTCGGTCTGAACTGCCTCCCCGCCATAGACGAGCGGCGGCAGGTTGGCCGTGTCGATGCCGAGCTCGTCTGTGGCCTTGGTGATGAGATCGAGGGCCGTTCCAATTACTGTGGATTAGTAAGCATATCAGAAGAGCAGGATTGAAGAGAGCAACTCACTCGGATTGACCTCGCGCGCACGCTGCAGCACGCGGATGCAGTACTCGAGGAAGCGCAGGGCCTGCTGGTCATTGACGGACGCCTGGACTTGCAGCAAAAAGATGGACGCCGCAATGTAGACGCTGTAGTTGAGTGACAGCACGCACGGCCCGTCGTGGAACGTGCGGCAGAACAGGTCGAAGATGCCGACGATGGCGGTGGCAGACGTCACGCACTCGAACAGGTGGCTCAGGTCCGGCTCGTGCGAGAGCATGGGGCGGTAGAGCAGGATGCGGAAGGCGTGGTAGAGGCAGCTGGGTAAGATTAGCATCTGAGGGGAAGGGGGGAGACAGAAAAACGAAGAGATAACCCACTTCAGCGTCACAATGTGCGAGGGCGGCGACAGCGGCGGCAGGCGGTGCGCCTCGATCTTGAGAAAGACGGGCAGGTCGGCCCACCACTGGTTGAGGGCGGCGGCCTGGTCGCGGACGCAGGCGTGGATCTCGGCGTCGGTGCTGTGGCGCAGCGGGTCGTAGAGGTGCAGCAGGATCTGGTTGAAGATGACGGACAGGCGGCACATCTGCACAAAGGACGAGGTCGAGTGGGCGCGCGTGGGCGGGTAAGGGACCGCGGCGGCGGTGCCCTGGGGCTGCCACAGCTCCTCCTCGGCCGAGTCGTCGAGGATGTGCTGGGGCGGCGAGACGAGCGACTCGCGCAGCGACGGGGCGCGGCCCAGGTACAGGCTGATGATCTTGTCCCAGAAGTAGCAGCTCCAGAAGAGGCGGCGGCGGATCTCGAGGTCCTCGTCGGACAGGGCGACGGCGCCGCCGTAGCGGCGGCCGTCGAAGCAGATGCCCAGGTGGTCGATCAGCCGGAAGGCGATGCCGCTGTACACCCACGCCTGCGCGCAGTGGCCCAGGCTGCACTCCTGCGCGCTCAGCAGCAGCAGCGTCTGCACCGTCGGGATCGTGCACACGCCGCCGCGCAGCTCGTCCAGGATCATGTCGCGCGCGTGCCGCCCAAACACGGCGCCGTCGTCGTACGGCCGCAGCAGCTCGCGCGTCGCCGCGTTCGTCCGCGCCCACCGCACCGAGTGCGACAGCACCGCGTTCATCAGCGTGTGCGAGTAGTACGGGCCCAGCACCGCCATGTCGCGCGTAAAGGCCGGCCGGTAGATAAAGTTGAACAGCGGCTGCACCCAGCACCAGTGGATCGCCAGCAGGTGCTGGAACGGCTCCGGGATCTGCGAGCTCGTCTCCAGCGCCCGCTGGTGCCACGCATTCAGCACCAGCCGCTGCCGGCCCTCGTCGCTGCCGCCGGCCGCGTCTGCCGCGTCGGCGCTGCCGTCCGACGTCACCGACGTGCCGCCCACCGCCGACCGGCCGCTCTTGAGCAGGTGGAAGAAGCTCGTCGCCCCGTGGTACGTCGTCACGCCGCGGTCGTCCAGCTTGAGCCCGTCAAAGTCGCCGACCAGCACGGCAGAATCGGTCGCGCCCTCGGGTCGCGTCGGGAGAGAGCCTGTCGGCGTTGACGTCGTTGTCGCCCCGGTTGTGGTCGTGGTCGTAGTCGTGCCCGTGGTCGAGTCAGGACGGGGCGACGTTCCCGACGGCGTCGCTTCGGCCGAACCACCACGCCGCAGAGCTGCAACTTCAGCTTCCAAGGTCTTGATACGGCTCTCGAGTTGCTGGGTATACGCCAGCGTTGGCATCCTGCTGGGTCAGTCCTGGTCCTGCGATCTGCACACGCGCACACATCCAACCCAACTCACAGTCGGTACACGCATTCGTCGTCTCGAGATTCGCACCGCGAGCAGCGCGGCTCGCGGCCATCACACTTGACCTGGACAGGCCGTTAGCAGCTGCTTCGGTTGTGTCGTCGCGTCGCCACGTCTCCGCATGGCATCATCGTGTCATACCTTGCGCTTCCGGCATATCTCGCACGAAAAGGCGCTGCCTTTGGTTCCTCGCACACTAGACATGCTGCATCACTTCTGAGCGGAGGACAGTTCCGCGCGCGTGTTCGTTGTGCATCGTCTGGCACGGATATTGGTGCAGATGATGTCGCTATACGGTTTGCGACCGGTGAATTTTCGTGGGGTCACGGCTGCAGTTCCACTTCGTCACGTTGCCACCGGCATCGGCTTTTAGACGTTTTTTTTTTTTTTTTTAATTGGCGTCTTCTTTGTTTGCATTGTCTTACATCTATGGCTACTACAAGGTATCGGAGAATAACAGAATACACAGCTCAGGAGAACAAAAGGGGGCAACAGAATACGAGGCCGAAACAAAGAGCAGAGGCAAAAGAAGCAAAAAAAAAAAAAAAAAGACGAGAAAGAAAACCAAAAAAAAAAGAAAGAGAAAAAGAAAGAAAGAAAACAACGAGAAAAAAAACTAAAGACATCAGACAGCACACCACGCCACAGCGCCTCACACACCCACCGCGTGGCTAAACACGCGCACCGCCAGCTGGCTCAGCAGCCGTGCCCGCGCGTCCTGCGGCAGCTCTTGGAACACCGCGTACACACTCTTGCCCTTGGTGTCGCGGATCGCCCCCAGCCGGTTGCCCGCCACCGCACCCGCTACCAGCCCCGGCACGTTGGCCACGATGAACCCCAGCGCGCCGCCGCTCAGCCCGCCCACCAGGCCCCAGAACCGACCCGTCGGCCGGCTCGTGTGCTCGTCCGCCAGGCCCTCCTCGCGCAGCATCTCCTCGAACACGTCGGCAAACTGCGCGTCCTCGGCCTTTTGGCGCGCCGCGTCGTCGTCCGCACCACTGGCACCATCCGTCTTCTTGTCGTTGCGCATAAAGTAGTTCCACGCCCACGAGGCTGCGCCGCCCGGTGGCCGGTACGCATCGTCGTTGTCGTCGTCGTCGCCGTTTTCCGTTCCGGCTTCGCCTTCGCCCTTGTGGTCCGCCGCCGCCGGCTGCTGCGCATGGCTGGTCCGCCCCCCCCGCCGCCCAAACAGCCGCCGCTGCGCATCGTACTCGCTGCGCCGCCCCTTGTCCGACAGCGTAAAGTACGCGTCGTTGACCAGCTGGAACGTCCGCGTGCGCGCCGCCCGCTCGGGGCTGTCGGCCGGCACGCGGTCCGGATGGTTCTTCAGCGCGGCACGCTTGTATGCATCGCGGATCTGCTGTGCCGTCGCCTGTTCGGATATGCCGAGCACGGCATCTGTGGAAAAAAGTGTCAGTAGAGCGGTCGTCTGAGACATAGGGCAATCGTCACCTACAGTAATCGGGAGGAGGCGCGTCGTAGGACATGGTGGCGGGCGGTCAAGAGAGCGACGTAGAATGTGTCAAGATAATGGAAGGAGCAAAGTGCTCGTGGTGGAAAACCAGGCACGAGACAACACCTGGGGGCGGTTTGCTGCGGCTTTCGCGATGGCAGCCTGGCCGTTTCGCCACATCCACGACGTCATCGGAGGCCTTCAATTGAGGTCACGTGACAGTAAAACACAAGGACAGAGCCAGGAGACGACCTCAGTGTCTCATTTTCCTCGTCCTATTTTCCCCTGCCAGACTGGCCTTTAGTAGCTTCTCATCATAGTAGACAGCTGCATGGGCCAGAACCACAAAAAGACGCAGCTTCTAGAGGAGAGACACTTATGGACGCATTCTGATCAACCGGAAACGACAGCCTATAGGAAAGACGCACCTGCAAGTCGTCTCTGCACCGGTTGCGGTAATCCCGCAAAATCAGAATAAATGGCCAGTTCGGGGTGGTTTATGATCAGTCTTCTTTGTTTGCTGCCCGACGATGCCCAAATCCACGGAGGGGTTGCGTGTGGAGTTGCGTGTAATTGCCGAAAGCGGCAATTTGGACAAAGCCGGGGAGGGGCAGCAACGGTGCACAGTCGTCGGCGGCAACCCTCTCCGTGCGAACGGGCTCTTGCTCAGAAAAAGAAGCCGCCACGGAGGTGTCGCGTCCCTTCCATGACACTTGCCTGTCCAGGCCTGGAACGTATACAGAAAGCAACCCCTCGTTCCCCTTTGTCGCTCCTTCCCAACCAACTGTGCCTAACAGCCGAGCCTAATGCAGCAGCAGTAGCCCCGTGTGCCTTCCTGATCGCGTGTCCCCGGACCCAGTCGCACGGGGCCCATGGCCCGCCCATGTAACCCCTCCATCAACGGCTTTCTCTGCCCCTTGAAATCTTGGGCGCGTTTTCTCCTTCTTCGCCGTCAGGTCATTCTCTGCTGCTTTTCTACCAGTTTTTTTTTTTTTGCATACTCCTGGAAATACCGTTAGCATAGCAAACCAATAAAAAGCATCCCGATCTTCTTTCCAGAAACTCCAGAGAACACTCAAAAGCCCCGAGGAAAACCACTGACAGCTCCTTTATCTGCCTTTTATTTTGTTTTGCAACCCCGCGGACAAGCTTCTTCACATACTTGTCTCGCTCTTTGGTACCCTACTTCTTTTTCTTGGGATCTGATCCAGACTGGTTTCTGACGTGTCAACCAGGTTTACACGGAGCCATGCTTGCCACACAGCCTGCCGCTTCCGCCATGCAGGCGCACGACGAGCTGACGGCCCTGCTTGCCCGGGCCCTCACCCTGAACCCGGCGTCTGTTCCCGCGGCGGCCGAGCAGTCTGAGATTGTCTACTCCATCTCCCAGCACTATCACCACTCCGCTCACGTCGTACGGCCACAGCAGCAGCAGCAGCAGCAGCAGCAGCAGCAACAGCAACAGGAGCAGCCACAGCAAGCACAGACCCCATCGCCAGAGCAGATCGCCGAGCAGCAGCTGATCCAGAGCGGCATCGACCCGGCGGCGCTGACCCCGGTCCAGCGCGCCCTTTTCCAGATGGCGGCGCCGGACCGCCGCGAGTACCTCGTCCAGCTGTGGCGCATCTACCCGCCGGGGACGGCCGGCACAGCCGCGGCCGCGGCGGCGACGGCGCCCGCTGCGCAGGACGAGGCCATGACCATGAGCCTCGACGGCACCGCAGTGGCCGTGGCCGCCCCGCAGCCGGTGACGGCCTCGGCCACACAGGTGCCGGCAGCCACGCAGGCCGCCGACGGCCGCTGGCTGCAGTCCGCGTCGCAGCACTACATGGAGCCCTACATGCTATCCGGCTACGAGCAGATGGCGCAGCGCGAGTACCTGGCGTCGGCTGCGGCGGCCGGCGCCGACCGGGACGCCAGCGACAGCGCCGTCCTGGCCAGCATCCCGCGCAGCAGCCGGTCCGCCACCGACCCCGTGTACGGCAACCGCCTGGACGCGAGCAGCTGGCCGCCGGCGCACCAGGCAACCATGGCCATGGAGCACCAGTACGGGGCCTTTGTGGCCATGCGCGACGGCGGCGACATGGAGCTCTGAAGAGGCTTCTTCTCTTGGACCGGGTCAAATTGGTGGCTGATGTTTGAAGACATTGGATTTCTGTTTTGTTTGGCTGTCTTCTTTTTCCTAATTGATGATACTACACAATAACCTGTTTTTTTTTCTATACCAGTTGTTCGCCTTTTCGTTCTGCCCCTCCTCGCTGCAGCGGGCTGTGTGCCCGTGCCCGCAGCTTGGTGCTGGTACCTACTTTTTCTTGCCCTTCCGCTTGTTGGCCTTGGCCCGGTTGTTGCTGCTACCCGTGGCCTTGGCCAGCGGGGACCCAGCCCCGGGACCAGCCGGCTTTTCCAGCAACTCAAACTCGTCGTTGGAGTCGCTGCTGGGCGTGGCTCCACCGGCACCGTCGCCGGACGACGAATCCTCGTTTTCGTCGTTCGCAGGGCTGCTGCTCCTTGCTGCCGCGTCGCCAGCGGCCGCACCCTCCTTGGACTGCAGGAGGCGGCCAACCGTCAGGCTGTACGCCCAGACCGGTAGCCGGTATACAGCCGTTTCGCGGAACGTAGGCCGTGCCACCTCGTTCACCTAAAGAAGACATGTTAGCAGAAATACGCCGATTGAGGCAAGGCACAAGAACGTACGTCGAGCAACAGCTCCTCAATGTTGCCTTCTTCGTCCACCTCCTCCAGGTACACGTCGCCGAGCGAGTCGACCACCAGGACCTTGCCGTTCTCGGCAACGACGCGCTTCTTGGCGCCAGTCGGACCAGCCTGTGCGCTCGGCTGCCGCGTTGGCGTGGCCGTGCCGCTTCGGGAACCTGCCCGCTCTGCCGATGCTGCAGCTGCCGCGCCGCCACGGCGGCTGCGACGGCTACTCAGTTCGCTCTCCCGCGCAGCTTCCCGCTTCGCATCACGTTCCTGCATACGGCGCTGCTTGCGGTTAACAGCAACGGCTTGCTGCTGCTGCCCACCGCTCGGATCTGCAGGGGCGGCAAGGTCGCCTCCAACGCCGCCAGCACCGTCCAGGCCGCCGTCCAGGCCACCCAGGCCGGCCAGAACGCCCGAGCCCACGGTGCTGGTGCCCCAGGCCTTTTGGCGCGCAGACCGGATGTAGCGCTCGACGAACTCTCGGCGGCGCTTCCAGCTCGTGTACAGCACCAGGTAGTGGGCGCCGCCGCCAACAAAGATGAAGAGCCCAAACAGAACAGTGCCAAAACCAGGACGGTAGCGGTTGTAATAGTACTCGGTGCCCTTCCAGACGGGGAACCCGTTGGCCAGGAAATGGTCGTAGCGGTCGCGCTCGGGCCCACGCAGGATGTTGGCCACAATGCTCAGACGAGCCTGCATATCAGAGGCCTTGTTCACGGCGGCGCGAACCTCGGCCGACGACAGAGCCTTCTGCTTGGTGCCCTTGCCGGCGCCCTTGGCCTTTTGCGCCTTGGCTTGCTCGGCGGCCAGCTGCTGCTTGACCTTGTCCGGGTGAAGCGCACGCGACCGCTTGCGGTAGGCCTTGTTGATGTCGTCGAGGGAGGCCGAGGGCGGCACGCGCAGAAAGTCGTAAAAGGTCACATCCGGACCGAGGATAGCAGCGAGCTCATCGCGAACACGAAAGATCTCGCGGTCTGAAGGTGCACGTTAGCACAAGGAAGCTCGCAATGGCAAGCAGAAGATAGAAATGTATACACACCCTCTTTGCTCCAAGCTGCACAAACTGGGACGAGGAGGGCGAGCAGCCCAAAGATGAAATTGGACAATCTCATTGTTGCATTGCTTTTCCAAAAAGTAAACAGGTAAGAGATGCTTGGCGAAGATGATGCTGCACAAAAGCGACGGGAATAGGGGGTGCGTCAAGCGGTCGTCACCGTCCCAAGAGGGAGGCACAAGATGGAAAACAAAAAGGACAGAAGAGAAGGAAAGGAACCGCTGCAATCAGATACAAACAACGGCCGTTGAAGGATGCTTTGCGATGCCCTTTTTTTTTTGTGTTGACCGTTTTAGCTTTCTGGCCAGCACGAGACCACAGCAGGAAGAACTCCCTTATTGGCGCGCCATAGCGTGCTCGTCGCATTCCCCCCAGCATCCATTTACAGTGGCTGCGTGCCCGACGCGGTCGATCCTGCCCGAAAAGCTACGTGTCGTTACGGGTTAGCACCGGTCTAAAAAGCTGCCTCCCCATTGGAAGGAACAGCTAGCCTTAGCCCCCCCAACGCCCCTGCTGTTGGTTCATTTTCTGCTCTCCGCCCTGGCTCTCCCGCCCTGCCGAGAACTACTTGTAATACGTACCCCTTCCACGCACCGCCTTTTCGACCTTCCTTGTGTTCTTTATCGCGTTCGCCCTCTTTTCACCTTTTTTTTCGCATCTCCCGCCTCTCTTTCGTCTCTTGTCCCCATTGCCCTCCTTTTCCTTCCGTCGTTTCGAGCGCCCTATTTTTTAATTTCGCCTTTGCTTGTCCGGCTTTCCTATCGCTAGTCCATCGTTTCCTCTTTCCATCTCTCTCCTCTACCCTTCTACCCTCTACTTTTCTACCATCCTCGCCTCTTTTCCATCCCTTCCCACCATCACAATGGCAAGCCGCATCCAGGTTCCGTTGGATATGCTGGCGTCTCGCTTCCAGCTGGGCGACCGCTTCAACAGCGTGCGCTCGACGTCGCTGGCCACGCGCTTCGCCAACCTGCGCCCGCTGTCCGAGTTCTTCGACATGAAGCTGCTGTCCAAGCCGCAGAACTTTGGCGAGATGCAGTCGCGTGTCAACTACAACCTCGGCTACTTCAGCAGCAACTACTTTGTCGTCTTCGTCATGCTCTGCATCTACACCCTCCTGACCAACTGGTGGCTGCTGTTCGACATTCTCTTTGTTGCTGTCGGCCAGTACCTGATCAACAAGCTCGATGGCCGCGACCTGGAGCTCGGCACCATCCGTGCCACGACGTCCCAGCTGACGACCGGCATGTACATCATTGCCGTTCCCATCTTCCTTATTGCGTCTCCCCTGGCCACGGTTTTCTGGCTCGTTGGCGCCAGCGGCATCCTCATCATCGGCCATGCGTCACTCATGGACAAGCCTATTGACGAGGCTTTTTCTGGGGAGGTGGTCTAGGTGGTCGGCCACGCGCTCCCAAAAAAAACAGCCCCTCCTGGGGAAGACCATCTTCCACGACATACGGTACCAAAAAACAACAACGCGGCGCCGCCCGCTCTGCGGGCGCGGCGGCACAATGGGGCGAAGAGAGGTGGAAATGGGCTGCAGGGGGCGGCCACGGCGGCGATGGGGCCGGCGGCCGGGTGGTGGAGGAGCTAGATAGTGGCGGGGGGAGTGGAGGTAGCATCAGCGGAGGTGCGCGGCGGTTTACGGGGCTCGACTTGCGGGCAAATGCGGGAGCAATGACGGTCGAGAGGCGCAGGGGATACGGACAGCCTGCGTCGGCTAGTGACAGCGAGGAGGAGACGTCTGATGAGGAGACATCGGACGAGGAGACGTCGGATGAGGATTCGGACTCGGACGCAATCAGCGAACCAGGGGAAGAAGAGCTGGCGGTGCTGGAGTCGGCCATGGCACGCATGGCGCGAGCGCAAGCTAAGGGCAAGACGCAAGTTAAGCTGAAGCGAGCTGAGCTGGCGGCAATGGAACGGCATCAACAGAGGGAAGCGCAGGCGCTACGGCGCCAAGAGCGGCGCAGGAACAGACAGGAGCGGGTGTCGGTGCCTATCGCTCACTTGGCGGCCCCTTCAGGGTCGTACAGAAAGACAAAGCAGCTGCTGCCGTCACCCGGCAGCTCCAGCAACGACAGCGACCACGACCGCGACCACGGATCTCAGCGGATCCCAGGATCTTTTCACGAAGAGCAGCAGCCGGTGTACCCGCCGGCGGGCTATTTCTCGCCGCCAGGCGCGCCGTCTGCTCGCAACGCGGCACCCTCGATCTCCTCCCCTGGCACGCCCGATCGCAAAAGGGGCGAATCGCCATTCACCTACTCGTACCTACGGAACTCGCCAGCAGCAGCATCGACATCGTCTAGACACCCATCAGACCCATCAGCAAACGCCGATCCCTTTCAATATCTAACCGCGGGTCCGCGCGCGCCTCAGTACCTCTCTGGCGCTGCGGCCGCGTCGTGGGGGTCAGCGGCAGCCCCTGCTGCAGCCAGGGGCCGTGCTGCAGAGATGATGAGGCGCGATGCGAGCAGTGACCAGGGGGAGGAGGACGGGGAGGAGGACGGTTCCACCGATCAGTACCGGGGAGGCAGTCGGAGGCAGCCGACAAGGCAGCCGTCCAGGCAGATGCAAGAGGCTGCTACCGCCCTACACAACACGCGATCGCGTGCAAAGCAAGCTGCAGCGGACCCTGGCCGGGCCAGACGGCGGCAGAGCCCGGCGATGATCGTTGACAGCTCGGATGACGAGCCAGGGCCGGCGGCCGAGGCAGAACCGGAGCGGCCGCGATCGTCCAAATCCAAGAAGCCCACGCGCAGCTCGTCTACAGCGACCAAGCGGCGGTCAACCGGGCGGCGGAACAGCAGTCCAACCCAACACTCGAGCCGGCGGCGGAAGGGCAAGTGATGGCAACGAACCCACTCTCTACTCTCGTTTTGCTGCTGGATGCAGCCTTTTTTTCTTTTCTTTGTTTGATTTTCACCCGTTTCCCGTTGCGTCGGATTCCCTTTGTGCTTTTTATGACTTGCCCCATACCCATGATGCCAGGGCTGGAAGAGAACGGCGTCCTAGTGCCAAAAAAAAGAGAAAGAAAACAACCTTGGGTTCATGGTTGAGGGCAAAGGTAGATTGTAATGGGTGGGAAAACAAGGCTTGATAGAATAATATGGATAATCAGTTGGCTCCCGTCTCTCAGACTGGATGAAAACGAGCGTGATATGAACTATGAAAGAAGAAAATTAGACAAAAGAAATAGCAGGCATAGACAGACATGATTCCTCCCTCCTTGCCACTACACAGGTGGGCGTAGTTCCTTTTCTCGGGTCCCCCCCCCCCCCTATTCCCGGCGTCGACCGCACACTCCTTACGAAAACATGCGCGAGATGCTCTCCCCCCAGCCGCCGCCACCGCCGCCGCCACCACCGCTGCCACTGCCGCCGCCGCCGCCACGCCCACCAAAGTAGTCGCGCTCGTTGTTGACGCGGCGGTCCCACTGCATGGTGCCATTGCGGCCCCGCTGGATGGAGGTGGCGCCGGCCTTGGCGAGGCCGCCGGCACCGGCCGCACCGGCCATGCGCACGGCGTCGCCGACGAGGCCAATGTGGTCGCCAGACACGGCGCGGGCGCCGACGCCGAGCTTCTCCAGCATGCGCATGAGGCGCGGGGGCAGGCGCAGGCCGAAGCGCGCGAGCAGGGCCGTCAGAGCGCCGCCGGTGATCAGGGGCAGCACGGCGAGCACAAAGACGCGCCAAGGGTGCTTCTTGGCGTAGTAGACAAGGTCGCGCAAGAGGCGCTTGAGCTTGCGGAACGCGCGCTGCACGAAAGACGAGCGCGGCGAGCGGCGGTAGTAGGAGGCGCTGCCGCGGTGGCCGCTGCCGCCGCCGCTGCCAAAGAAGGAGCGCGAGCTGACATTGGGCAGGCTGAAGAAGCTGGTGGTTGACTTGTTGTGGTGGTGGCTGGTGCCGTGGTGGCTGCGGCGGCTGCTGTTGTCGAGGCCGAAGAAGCTGCGGGCCAGCGTGGTGCCGGCGCTGGACCGGGCGCGGCTGCGGCTGCGGCTGCGGCTGCGGTCGCGGCTACGGTTGCGCTCCCGGCTGCGGTCGCGGTCGCCACGGACAACGACCTTGTATTCCTTGCCGTGCTTGGAGGAGCTCCCGTGGCGCGAGCTGCGCCGAGAGATCACTGACGTGGTGTCGGGGTCAAAGAGCCCCATGGTGGATGGACAGCGGACGTTGGTTCTTTTAGCGAATCTGTCCTTTTCCTCTTTATGCGATGTAAATGAGCTTGACGAAGAGGGCTTGTGAAGGAGGGGAAAAAAAAGGATGTGTGAAAAGAGAGGCCGCACAGCACAAAACCGCAGAGACGGCACAAAGAAGGAGGCAGGGCAAGATACACACCGACCGGGGGCGTTGATTGGCTGGCGCGTGAAACGACAGCTCATGAAAAAGGGCGAAAAGGAAGAGGCTGGGATGCACGGTTTGCCTTGCAGATGTAACCCCTGCTAGACTGGTGATCCCGGCAGAATACGAGGCCCTGGTTGGTATCGCATCCAACCCCTGCAATGCATATCATCCTTCCTATTAGCAGCATCTTCGATCGACTATTAAAAAGTGTTTCTCTTTTGGTTTCTGTATTTTGCTTCTCTTTGTCTCTGCTGTGCGACAAACGATGCATAGAGTGCGTGCAGCATCATCCGAGTGAAGTCCCCATACAAAATGGGAGGCTGCGCGACAGTGGAGATACAGATATCCCTGTTTAGCACTGGACACCTGAGCGGCCCGATGTCGAATAAATGTGTGTCTTTGAATTTGATGCATCCGAGTTCGGGAGGTCCAGAGAGTCAGTGAAGAGAGCAAAGAGGGGAAAGAGAAAAGAAGGACAGCGGTGAGCCAACGAGACAATCGCGGCTCCCGCTCCAAAAATAAAATGGCCAACATGGAGGAAATAACCCCAGTTTCCAAAAAGGGGAAGAAAACAAAGAAAAGGCAGGTGTGGCTCGAAAACGTTGGTGCTAGTGACATTGTGCCTGGCCGGAAGTAGCAGTGCTGTTGGGTTGTCAAAGAAAAAGAAAGACCACACATGATGATACCGGAAAAGGAGAAGGAACAAAGGGAGAAAAGGGAAAGAGAAACAGAAACAGAAAGGGAAAGAGAAAGAGCAAAAGGAAAGCGCGATGAATACAAAAAGAGCCGCTCCTTCCTGTGTCTGTGTCGCAACTGTCCCCAAACAGCAACAACCAACCCATCTTGTTTTCTCCTGCATTCCCATCTGCAATCACCATGGACCCTTCTGAGTCAAACGAAGCCGGCCACAGAGGGCGCAGAGACCGGCGCAATTTGAGGAACACCCAAACCAACCGCAGCCGGTCTCCCGACCCGGACCTAACCAGGCTGCTGCGACGCAACGATCCCCCACCCCTTCCGCAAAATGTCGAGTATCTGCTTCTCGAGGAACGCCCGAACGTCAAGGTCGTTGACGAGGCTCACAACTGGTCGAGGCCCCCCAAGGGACCCCGGCCTCTGAGCCAGCGCGAGCGCCTGGTCGAGGCCTATGAAGAGACCAAGGCCAAGCTGCCGAAACTTCTCAGCGCTGTCAACATTCCCGGTGGCATCTCGGCTGAGATGCTTGCCAGCCAAAGCGAGGTCTACACTCCCGAAACGCTGCCGATGATCGTCCCGGTCAACTGCCCCGGGCTGCCCAAGGTCAAGATCAGCGTCACTAAGGAGGACACTCTGACCGCAGCGATCCGTCTGGGTCAGGAGGCCAAGGCAGCTGCCGGAGCCGCCGCTGCCGCCAATGCTGCCGCCAGGGCTGCTGCCAAGGCTATCGACAAAGCTATTAAAGCCAACGAGAAAGCTGCCTCCAGAATCTTACAAGGCATTGCCGATGAGGAGGAGGAGGAGAAAGAGGAGAAGGAGGAGGAAGAGGAGAAAGAGGAGGAAGAAAATGATCCCCTCCTGTCCGACGAGCCCCCGTTCCCGCTCATTGTCAATTTTGCCAACTCCAATACTCCCGGCGGCGCCTGGGACGACGGTGTTATGGCACAGGAGGAGGCCCTGTTTTACCGAAGCTCGCTCAGCTTAAGCCTGCATCCTTCCAAGTACCCGATTGCCAAGGATTCTGTCGTGTACAGTCCTTTTGTCGTTGTCATCCGCAAGGAGTTCTCAGCCGGCCACAACATTCTCAAGCCTAAAGACATGCCCGTCGTCAGCGCCGTCTCAGTTGCTGCGCTGAAGTCTCCTTCCGTGCGCAAAGTGCAGGTTCTCAGGGCTGCTCCGCCCAAAACGGACCTTGGGAAGACGGCAGCGTCGCCGCCTGCCGGCCAAGCAACTTCAGACAAAGGCAAAGGCAAAGACAAAGGGAAAGGAAAAGAGGCCGCGGCTCTGCCATTTGCTGCTGCCGACCCCAAGGTTCCTGTCGTCTCGAGACGGCCGCCGCCGTCCATGCCAAAGCCCGAGAGCCTGGTGGACCTGATCTTGAACCCAATGAAGGTGCCACCGGCCAGCCCTGGGCTGCTGTCGCCCTCGACCGGTGCGAATGCCTTTCCAATGCCCCACCGCACTCGTGGATGGCCGAATTCCGTGCTGGTTGCTGCCAGTGTGGTCCACGATGCCAGAGAAATTTTGGCTATAAAGACTGCGGTGCCGACTCTGCAGCCTGTGCAGCGCGTCGTCTTCCGCAATAAGACTGATCGTGAGGCTACAAAGCTCAAGATGCGCATGGTCCTGCGTGTGGCTGTGTTACACGGCCACCGCCAGCTGGTGCTGGGTGCACTGGGCTGCGGTAACTTCCGCAACCCGCCCGAGGACGTGGCCCGGTGCTGGCTCGAGGTGCTGAACGAGGACGAGTTCAAGGTGCCGGTGCCTGGCGCTGAGGCGGTGGGCTGGTGGACGGACGTGGTGTTTGCCGTCTACGAGAAGCCAAAGCGACCGGACGGCACGTTTGTGAAGCCCTACGCCATCGCCGGCGACGGCGACGACGGCAAAGACGGCACCGGTAACAGCACGAACTTTGAGATCTTCAAGCGGGTTTTGGACGGTAGGTTTGTGTGAACGCTGTTGGTTATATGCGGGAGGTACCAACGATTTCTGTCAGTGTGTGAGTCTTTTTGGTTTTGTTTTTTTTTTTGTCTGCTGTTTTTTTGTTGCCATTTTTTTTCTGGTTGAGTTTTTGTTCCCATGTTTGTTGAATTTTTTTGGTTGGCTCTTCTGTTCCACTGTTTGTTTGCTTTTGTCCTTGTTCTTGGTCCAAGTCTTTTGAATGTTTGTATCGTTCTGTATAAATCTTGCTCTTATTCGGCTTGCTGTCATTCTTATGCAAAACAACGGCCCACAGCCTGTGTCCCCCGAGACGTCTATGAGTGTGCAATACATTAAATGGCAAAGGAGAAAAGCACACGCATTTCCCACAGTCAATGTGACAACTAAACAAAAAACAGAAACAGAGAGAAGGGGAATAGTGCTTCGGGACAACGAGATGAATACAAAGAAAACCCCCCAGACGGCCTCTTTGCCGTCTATCCAGTGGAACGAAAAATGCGAGCCTTCGACAAAAGCAGAAGGGAAGTTTAGTTGTTCGGGCTGTCGCAGTAGCCCGGCAGCGGCGGCTCGTTGGGCTCGCTGGCCCAGCTCATGATGGTCAGGCTGGTGGTGTAGGCCATGGCGACGAAACCAAACACGCAGAGCGCCAGGTCGCTAGCCTTCCACAGCTTGCTGCGGGCAACGGCCCGGTAATGGAGCATGGGCTGCAATGTGAGTGGGAGAAGAGAAGGAAAGAATCACGAGAAAAAAAGAGGAAAAGAAAACTTACCGGATAGATGTACACCAGCGGAATGCAAGCAAAGTTGCCAACGAGAGCGACAAACTTGTCGAGGCTGTCGGCGCCACCCCAGGCAATGGCGGCGCAGACGGCGACAACAAAGAAGCGGAAGACGTTCTTCTGCCACTTGATGTAGGGGTTGTACTTGCCGCTGCGCGTGAACAGGCCGTTCTCCGTGATCCGGATGGCCGGGAAGATCTGCAGCGGTGTCGACAGCAGGATGGCCAGCGAGTACAAGAACTGCACGCCGTTGACGAGCGGGTTGTCCTGCGGCAGGTTGAGCAGCACGACCGTCTCGGTCTTGCTGCCGTATGCGGCGTACGACACGGCGCCCATGGTGATGAAGATGGTTGTGATAATGATCATGACGACAAAGAGCACGCGCGGGAACTGCTGCGGGTGGCGCATCGACTCCTGGATCGGGATGATGAGCCCGATGCCCTCGAACGTGAAGATGGCCGTGCCGATAAAAAGCGTCCAGCTGTCCTTGTTGAAGAGGCGGATGTCGGCGAGCCCGCTGTTGTGCAGCGTCAGCACGTCGTAGTAGAACAGGTAGGCCAGCCCGATGACGATGAACGCGTCGGCCACGAGCGCGGTGAAGCCCAGCTTGCTAATGTCGCGCAGCAGCGAGAAGGGCAGGAAGATGACCATCTGCAGCAAGATCAGATACTCGATCGGCACCAGCTTCTCGCACTTGGTGACGGCCAAGATGACTGCCTGCAGATTCTGCGACGTGAACACAATGTACGCGGCCACAAAGCCGATCTGGCTCAGCACAATCGATCCGAGAATCAGGAGCCGCAGCCAGCGCCCGTACAGGATGCCGCCAATGTCGCCAAAGGAGCCGACGACCCGCAGCCGCGTCGTCACCAGCAGCACGAAGCAGTAGTAGCTCAGCGCCGCCACAAACAGCAGCACCAGGTTGCTGAACAGCATGCCGCCGCTCAGGTACGCGCGCGGCAGGAAAAGCACGCCCGTGCCGACAAATGACTTGAGCAGCATGTTGGCCGCGCCCATGGGGCTGGTCTTGCCGCTGCCGCCGCGCGTCTTGCGCCGCCGCCGGCGCTGTTGGCGGCGCCGCCGCGACGGCGTCAGCAGCGCGCTGTCCTCCATCGGCTCGTGGTCGTCGTCGTCGGAGCCGCTGCTGATGCTGCTGCCGCCGTCGTCGCTGCCGTCGCTGCCGCCGCCGACGGCGTAGTCGTCGGCGTCCTCGTCGCCCTCGCCCGACTGGTCGTCGCCCGACGAGAAGTACTCGCCGGGCCGCAGCACCTCGTCGTCCTCCTCGAGCTCCTCGCCGGCAAAGTGGCCGTAGATGGAGAGGAACTCGAGGAAGCTGGCGGTGAAGAGCCGCTTCTGGCCCGGCCGCGGCGACCCCTCGTCGTCTGGCGGGAACAGGTGGCTGCGGCGCCGGTTGTGTGGCTGGCTGCTGCTGTCGCGGTACACGAGCCCGTCGCTGTCACCGTCGTGCGACCCGTAGCCGTCGTCGCCGACCGCGCGCCGCAGGTAATTGCGCCGGAACCCGCCCGGCACCTTGATCGTGTGGATGTCCAGGACGTCGCTGGCGGGCTCGGGGCGCGGCATGGTGAAACTCTTGCTGCGCTGCACCTTGTTCGTCGCCTCCTCGGCCCACTTGTAGATGGGCCGCGTGATGTCGCCGCCCTGCAGCTGCAGGCTCGAGAACTCGTCGTCGTCGATCCCCGTCGCGCCCGTCGCCGCCGCTGCGCCGTCCGAGGCACTGGCGCTGTCGCCGGCCGTCTCGCCGTTGGACGGCTGCTTGCCCTTGGCATCGCCCGACTGCTGGTCCGAGACGCTGGCCATGTCCGCCCGCTGCACGAGGTGTCGCCGGATGATTTCGGGGTCTTCGTAGGCGCCCGCCGTGCTAGCGTAGCGCGGCCGTGACTCGAACGAGCCGTAGTGCGTCGGGGTCTGGGCGCCGCCCCCGGCGGTCAGCGGCGTCGTGCTGAGGGCACCGGTCGTGGCGGGCGAGTTCCCCCCGGCACCGAGAGCACCCGACGAAAACGCAGGCGAGGCCGCGCGGACGGGTGGGGTGCCGTGGCGTGGCACAGACGAGCCCAGTGACCCCGAGAGTGCCATGGCCAGGGCCGACACACCAGGGCCTGCCGCACTCGAACCGGCGGCACTGCCGCCCGCAAGCGGTGCCAGGGAGCCTGAAGACGCCTGGTTCTCTGCCGCAGCAGCAGCACTGACGGAGTTGCGGCCACGGAACGAGCCGACCGCTGGCGAGGAGATGGGGTTGGCAAGGCGGGCCGTCACATCGGAGCGAGGAATGGACCGGGCACGAAAGGAGCCCACGGGCGAATCGGCCGGCGAGGCTCCATGCTGGGACGCAAAGGGCCGCGGTGAGGACGAGGGCTGGGGAGCTGGAGGGCTCCGACTGGGGCTGGGCATGTTGTAAGGGGGGTTCGCGATATGCTCAGGAGGAGACGAGGAGTGCTGTCTGTGTATGGGATTGATCGAGCTATTGTTGCATATCGGTCGTCAGGTCGAGAGGGTTTCGGCCGAGGAGGTGCAAGGGTCAGCAGTAGCAGGTCGGGCCCGAACTCGTTTTTGAGGCTGTTGAAGCAGGCGAGCTCGTTATCGTGCGATGCAGCGAGTGTGAGCACGGCGTCCGATAGGGCAGACAACCCCGAGCAGAGGCAAACGAAGGAAAGAACAAGATGCGAACAAGAAAGAGAACAGGAGAAAAGCACGCAAAAGAGCGTCTGATCGGCGGTGGCAGGACGAGACTGGTGCTGGCGAGACGAAGCGTTGCGACGCCCGAGCTGGTTTGGGCAGGTGACTAAGGGCGGCCGAAAACAAAAACCAGGGCTCCTTGGGGGGCGCTGAAATGGCAAAACTACGGCGAATTACAGTGGGCATGACTGGTGGAACAAGCCCCCCCACGCGACGGCAGGGCACGCGCTAAGGGCCAAGGAAGTACTGGCTGGCGGTGTTCTGGCGGGCGTGTTGACTCGCCTTTTTTTTCTCCTCTTTTTTCTCTTCTTTTTCTGCTTCTCCGCCGGACACGAGGCCAGCGGCGGCGTTGCAGGCATGGGCCATTGCATCGCCAAGTCCCTCGTGAACGGCGCAGGCAGCACCGTGTAACGCTGTGCTGTCCTGCTTACGAGAACGGCCCCGGCTGCTCCTTCCCCTGTGCATTCCTCGGGAGCGGGGATCCTTCCGTGTTTGAGATGGCCATTCTAGACGAGATCGCATCGTCTGTAGTTAATGAAGAGCTGGAAACGAGCTCGAAAAATAGAACCCTCGTAATGACACACCGAGCGTTATCTCGCAGCATTGCCCACCCATCGCCGCCGCCCCAGTCCAGACCGCTCCCTCGCTGATAGAGAGCACCACCACGCGCACCACCAGCTCCACTGCGCAATTAACGCGCTGGTGACACAATTGGCCCACGAGCACAAGCATCGCCGGCGCGGACCTCCGCGATGCTTCTGAGCCTGCCACGCGAGTGACGAGCGAGCCCCGCGACAGACAGCAACAGCACTGGTCGTGGCGGTGCGGCGTTTCTACTCCCACCGGCTTGCTCAAGAACGACCCGACCCGCTTGCTGCCTTGCTTGCTGTGCTGCCGCCGTCGATCCACGCGTGCCGCCCGCATGCAACCTTGAAGAACTTGGCAGAACGACGCCAGACGACCCTGGCAGACGACTAATTCGACTACCGACCTGGCCGAGCCGACTCTGCTAGTGAGCCTGCCCGTTTTCCGACCTCGTCTTTTCCGTCAACCGCCCAGCAGCCGGCTCCGTGCGTCATTGTTCTTCTCCCTGCGTTTCTGCTGCTCTTGCCGCTCTCATTTCGCCCTGTCCGTCCGACCTCGGGTCTCTCCAGCAGCTTCCTGTGTGCCTGCCGTCCGATCGGCCGCCGTGCATGGCAATTCTCGCCGCCGCCAACCCCCGGGGCGTCTGCCCGCCCTGACCGCGTCCTCCCCGCCATGGATCGCCACGACCGCGACCATGCCGCCGCCCGCAAGCCCAAGCTGGGCGTGGTGTCCGGCGTATACGTGCCGGTATGCCTCAGCATCCTCAGCATTCTCATGTTCCTGCGCTTTGGCGCCATTCTCGGCGAGATTGGCCTGCTTGGCATGCTCGGTGCGTGATCCAGCTGCATACGAGCACACTCCATATAGGCTCTTTGACTGCTCTTTAACTAACCACCTCCCCCGCCAGGACTCCTCATCCTCTCCTACCTGGTCGATTTCATCACAGCTCTGTCCCTCTCTGCCGTTGCCTCCAACGGCGAGGTCAAGGGTGGCGGCACCTACTACCTGATCTCCCGCTCGCTCGGCCCCGAGTTCGGCGGCTCCATCGGCCTGCTGTTCTACCTCTCCCAGGCCCTCAACACCGCCCTCAATGTCGTCGGTCTTGTCGACTGTCTCTACCTCAGTTTCGGCCGCCACTATGTGCTGCCCGGCGGCTACTGGGCCGGCTACTGTGCCCAGACGGTCGTCCTCGCCTTGTGCGGCATGCTCTGCCTGGCCGGCAGCGCCCTGTTCGCCAAGGCCAGCAACGGCCTGCTCGTCGTCCTGACCCTGGCCACGCTGAGCATTCCCCTGTCTGCAGTCTTCCGCCAGCCCTTTGCCGACCCCCAGCGCGGCATCGAGTTCACCGGCGTGCGTCTGGCCACCCTCCGCACCAATCTGCTGCCGCACGCCGGCGACGGCCACCCTTTCCGCGGTCTGGCCACCTTCCGCGACCTGTTCGGCATCCTCTTCCCCGCCACGTCTGGCATCTTCGCCGGCGCCTCCATGTCCGGCGACCTCCGCAACCCGAGCAAGTCCATTCCCGGCGGCACCCTTGCCGCGCTCGGAACGACCCTGGCCGTCTACGTTGTCGTCATCCTGTCCATGGCCGCGAGCACCACGCACAGCTCGCTCCTCACCCAGGCCAACATCGTCCAGGAGACGAGCATATGGCCTCCTCTCATTCTCGCCGGCGAGTGTGCCGTCACCTTCTTCTCCGCTCTCATGGGCCTTATCGGTGCCTCCCGCCTCCTGCAGGCCCTGGGCCGCGACCGTCTGCTACCCGGCCTGGCCTCGCTCGCGTGGGGCACGCCCAAAGGCGACGAGCCCCTGGCCGCCCTCGTCCTGACCTATGCCATTGCCCAGCTCGCCCTCTTTGCCGACCTCAACCAGATCGCCACCTTCATCTCCATGGGCTACATGGTGACCTTTTTCGTTATGAACTTGGCGTGCTTCCTGCTCAAGATCGGCTCTGCGCCCAACTTCCGCCCGGCCTTCAAATTCTTCAGCTGGCAGACCGCCCTGTTCGGCAGCGTCATGTCCGCCGCCGCCATGTTTTTCATCGACGAGACGTACGCCACCTCGTCCGTCGTCATGCTCGTCGGCCTCTTCCTGCTGATCCACTACCTCTGCCCGCCCAAGCGCTGGGGCGATGTCTCGCAGAACCTCATCTACCACCAAGTCCGCAAATACCTGCTTCGCCTCAAGCCCGAACACATCAAGTTCTGGCGGCCCCAGATCATTCTGCTGACCAACAACCCCCGCCGCCAAACACGCCTCATCCGCTTCTGCAACTCGATGAAGAAGGGCGGCCTCTACGTGCTGGGCCACGTCATCGTCACCGACGACTTCAACACCGGCATCCTCGAGGCCAAGCTGCAGCAGACCATGTGGTCGCAGTACATCACCGAGTACTCCCGCATCAAGGCCTTTGTGCAGTTGACCATGTCACCCACCATCACCTGGGGCGTGCGCAACTTGATCCTGTCCAGCGGCCTGGGCGGTATGCGGCCCAACATTGCCGTCCTGGGCTTCTACAACATGGACGAGCTGCGTGCCTCTCGTCCGTTGATGCGTATTCCAGGTACCCCATCGGCGACCGCACCCACCTCGCCGGCATCTCCGTTCTTCCCACCGTCGTCGGCGGAGCAGGCCTCCTCCGCGGGGGCAGCCGGCAGCAACAGCAGCAGCAGCAATCGCCCCCCGTTTCCGCGGCGGCGTCGCGGCGACACGTCATCACGGCTCCTGGAAGGCATTCTGCCCACCGATGTCATCAAAACAGAGAGCATGATGAAGGTCACCGAGTACCTCACCATCCTCGAAGATCTTGCTCTGCGGCACCGCATCAATGTCGCTGTTGCCAAGGGCTTCCACAATCTCGAGACGCCCGTGCGCGAGGCGGATGGCGACGGCACGAAGAAGTACATCGATCTTTGGCCCATCCAGATGTCGGCCGAGCTCGAGGCCGACGGCAAGAGCGTGCTGACCACGAACTTTGACACCTACACACTGATCCTTCAGCTCGGCTACATTCTGCACTCCGTTCCGACCTGGAAACACGCCTACAACCTGCGTGTTATGGTCTTTGTTGAGTACGAGAGCGAGGTGGAGGAAGAGCGCCAGCGCGTCGAAGCCCTTCTGGACAAGCTGCGCATCAGTGCTGAAGTGCATGTTTTTTGGCTTGCACAAGGCAATCTCGCAACGTACGAAGCCATTATCCAGGGCGCGTCAGACCCAGCAACAGAGAAGCTCGTCGACGAGGTCTTGGCCGACTCACCATGGTGGCGCCAAGTCCAGGAGATCCGGGGCAAGGCGTCAGAAAATGTCCACCCTGCCTGGTCGCCAGACGGTGGGAATGGCCCCCCTTCGCCAGCGTCTGCTGCCGCAGCAGCCGCAGTCCGGAAGCGGCCGAGTCTGGCCCATCTGGACGAGCTTCCCAGGCACCAGACTGTCTCTGCCCTGGCCCGACTCGGACTCAGCATGGGCATTCGCACGCAGAGGCTGGGCGACGGGACTGTGTCCCTGCACCCGCGACACGCAGGCGAAGAGGACGGGAACGGCTCGAGCATGGGCGACGATGGCGAATCGTCGTCGGACGACGACCAGCTCGACCCGGACTTCAACGACTTTGAAAGCGCCATCAGTGACGGAGACGAGGATGCCGGTGTCGTGGATGAACGGCAGCCACTGGTCTTTTTCCCTCCCATCCGGAAACAGAAGAGCGTTGATGCAGCACACAAAACGGCTTCGAAGGGGCCCTCCCACCGGCGGAGAAAGACACCGGACGAGCCTGCGAGCGGTGGCTATGGCACCATGCTTGCGAGCTCCTCGTCCACCGACCCGGTGTCGTTGCTGGATGACCAGAGCGGCGGATCCGGATTGTCTGTGCCGGCGTTCCACAATTCCCAGTGTAAGTAACAGACTTGTTTCTTCCATGAAACGCACTCGCTAACGCACTGCCAGCCATGTTATCGTTGTCGTCGTCGATGCGCTTCTCCAGCAGCATCGTTCCCGAAACGCGCATCACCAACCCCGAAGAGTCGGAGCGGACCATCATGTTTGCCGAAACAGCCGCATCGGACCGGCCAGAGCGACCGCTGTTTTCTAGGACAAATTCGCGGCAAAGTCTGACGAACAAGAAGCGGCCGAAGTCGAATCGACCGTCCGTTTCATTTGTTGAGCCGGACAAAGATGCCCTCCTGCAACAGGAGCAGCAGTCTCCAAAGCTGCACCGGCCACAGTTTTCGCGGCACATGTCGTCACCGTTTGTGCAGCAGACATCGTCCACGAGCAGACACAACAGCCTCGACACTGCAGTCAGCAGTGGCAGTGGTGGCAGTGCCGGTGGTGGTGGTGGTGGTGGTGGCGGCGGCGGCGGCGAGGTGCGTCTGGGCATTGCCCATTTGGTGGACGAGTACAAAGCGACCCGGCCCGGAAACAGCGAGAGCGGTGCCAGCAGCAACCGGAACAAAGAGCGCGGCAACGACGGTGGCGACGGGGCGGGCGAGACGGCCAGCGCCGATGGCGGCAGCAGCAGCAACGGGTCAAGCTATTCGACGCAAGACATGGCCTTGTCGTTTAACGATCTACCGAGCCGTGCGCAGCATCTGATTCTCAACGAACTGATGCGCCTGCACAGCAAAGGCGCCGGCGTGCTGTTTACGACGTTGCCTATCCCCGAAGAAGGGACGTCCCGCGACGAGGCCGCGAGCGTGCAGTACCTGGCCGACGTGGAGCTGCTGTGCCAGGACCTGCCGCCGGTGCTGATGATTCTGAGCAACACAATGACGGTGACGGTCAGTTTGTGATGAAATCAATTTTCTCTTTTTTTATTCTGCCCTTTGTCGACCAACGGGTCGTGTGCGTGTGGGCGGGGGGACCAACAGGAGGCCTGAACTAGACAAAGACGGCCACATTCTGCTCACGGGTCATTTTTGGAAATGTTATTTCTGACCAGCGCTCGTTCCTTTGTTTGTTCTTTTTTTGGCCACAAAGAGTCCAACCGGCCGGAAAGGTCGGTGTCGGTTTTGGTTTTTGGTATTTTGGTCTGCGGTTGTCTATAAAGAAGCCGTTCACGAACGTCTTGTGTTTTGTTCACTTTTTTTGGCAGCATGAACAGCGTCTTTGTTTACTCTCTCTCCCCGTTTGTCTGCCCTCCCGAGACCGCATATAAGACAGGACCTGCTGCCGTTCCGCGGTGTGCATGTGTCTCGTCCCCCCATGAAAAACCTACTCAAGCACAGGAGCGAGCCACCGCCACGACCGCCTCCCCCCCCCTTGTCGCCATCCTTGTCCACCGATCTCCCCGCCGGGGAATTCCCGAACAGCACGCACAACCTGAGCAGCCTCTTCAAGGGCCTCTCCCCACACCGACGTCACCGCAGCAGTGACAGCAACACGGCGGCCATATCGTCGCCCCTGTCGCCCTCGTCCCCGCTGTCTCCCTCGGCGCTGTTGTCCCCGAGATACTTCCAGATTGTCCACGAGCCCGACCGGCCCCGGGTCCCCGTCCGGCTTTCTGACATCCCGTCCGAGGACGAGTGCCGCTTTCTGCTGCAGAGCCTGCAGGACGAAGCCGACGCGCTGCCCGCCCAGGTGAGTCACCGAGACAGCATCAGCATGAACAAAGAGACAACACCACAAAAGCCGCCCGCCCTGCTGCGGGCGTGCCGGCCGACGACGCAGTCTGCGTTGTGCCGGACGGCCGGCGCCACCCGGGAAAAGGCCGCCACACCGCCTTCTCCTCCGCCAGTCCAGACGGCAAACGCTGACTCGTCTGCCCCTCTGCAGAAGCAGACAAAGCCGCTCCCAGACCTGCCCGTGGCGCATCCGCGACCACGCAGGCCCAGCAACGCGAGCGGCCGCAGCACACCGCCCCAGCCGCGGACGGCCGCGCCGCAGGACAGTGATAAATGGAGCCGTCCGCGCGCGGCGCCTTTGCGTCCAGGCGCGAGTGACCATCGCAGTGCCAGTGTCAGCCATCCTCCTCGGAAGCCAGCTACTCAGAGAGCGCCACCAGCAACGACCCAGCGCGTGCGTCCGCCTTCCGGGCCGCTGGCTACCCGAGCCCCGATCACCTCAAAGCACCAGCAGAACCAGCAGCAGAGCCAGAGCCCGCAACGACAACCGGGTCTTGCCTCTTTTTCTCAGCGCGTGATGGACAACGGGCTCAAGGGCGTGGCAAACTTTCTGCCTGTCCCGGTCGCGGTGATTCCACTGTCGCCGCCTCCGCGGCCGGCACCCTCGCCGCCGGTGGCGCCTCCTCCATCGACCTCGCCGACTCCATCTTCGTCGCGGTCAACGGCGCCATCTCCATCGACTCCGGCTTCATCGCAGTCGAAGACGACCTCGTCATCTGCACAGCAGCCAACGCCCTCCTCCGCTGCGCAGATGGCCCCGGCACCGCTCCGTGCCCGTCGTCCTGACCTGTGGACGCCGCGCATCTCGTCTCCCCTGCGGCAGTCGCAGACGTTTGTGGAGTCGACAGCTTCAGAGAAGCAGGCTCCCTCAACGCCAGTGCCGCCGCCGACGTCCACGTCCTCGCGGTCTCCACGACGGGAGGCCGCCGTATTTTGTTCTGGCATCAATACACCCGAAAAGACAACACCGGTCAGCACTGCGAATGGGGATGCTGCCCTTGCAGAGGCCCTGGCGTCTGCCTGGCAGAGCAATGGCGGCGAGCCGCTGCTCGAGTGGGATGTGGAGGTGATCAAGGCAAGTCTCGAGGGTGGGCGGCGGCCACGGCCCAGCCGTGGCTGCACGCCGCCTCCTCCTCCAGCCCCCCTGCCCCCATCGCCGGCCTCCTCTGCTTTGAAGCCACACACATCTCCCCAATCCTCCCCCACTCCCTCTCCCACTCCGTCTCCCACTCCCTCACCCTCTCCGACTCCGTCCTGGAAACAGAATGCGTCGGCTAACCGAGCGGCGGCCGAGTCGTCTTCGACGGCTCTCGCTTTTTTATTCAAGGGTGTCTCCAACATGCCAGCCGAAGTCCAGAAGGAGCTGGGGATTGTGGCCATTGGCTCGGTCGGCCACCGGTGCCCACAGCCAGTCTCGGTGTGGGACGCCGAGGGCAAGGCCGAGCGGGCGGGCCGGGAGAAGCGCGAGGTGGAGCGGCGAGAGCGACGCGCGCGGCTGGAGCAGAGGGTGCAACGCAACGAGGAGATCTTCCTGACGGCGCGAACCGCTGCTGATGACGCCGCCGATGACGGCGAGATCTTCCTGCCAGGCACAGAGTGGGATGATCGCCGCGTGCGTACGGAATCCCCTGCCGGCGGAAAGTCGATGCAGAAGGAGGAGGTCTTGCACCAGGAGGTCAATATTTCCGCGCCCGACTTTGCCATCTACGAAGACCCCGACATTGACGGCGCCGTCTACGCAAACAGCTGGCCCGAGAGCCGGTACTACTTTGGCACGGCCGGCTACAACTACGGCGGCTACGACGACGGTGACGGCGACGATGATGCGAACGATGGCAGCAACGGCCGCGCCCCGCCCGAGCCGGTGTCGCCAGTGTCACCAGTCTCGCCGATGTCGCCGCCTCTGCCACCGCTGCCGCCGGCGCCGTCGCCGTCGCCGCCGCCGGAGCTGCCACCGGCCATTCCCCACTACAGAGGCCCTGTCACGCCCCCGAAGCGCCAGCAGCCCGCGCAGCAGTCGGCCCTGGCGCAGTGGCGGGCGCGCCGGGCGTCTGGCCTGTAGATGCAGGCAAACGACTATGATTTTTTTTTTTTTTTTGATTTTTTCGTCTCTCTTTTGCTTCGAAAGCCTCATCGAACTGTAAATATGAGTTCCATTCTGTAATTTGCGCCTGCTATTTTCAGCTGTTGGAGCTCCAGTCCAATCGCTATCACGTGTACATACAGCGTGGCCCCTTCCCCTATAATTAGGCTACTGTAGATCCCTCTCACAACAAACAACGTGCTCTTTACAACCACGACAACCTGCTATGCAACATCCAAATATGGATGATAACGTGGATTATCGAGCGCTGTATGAAGAACAACGCCGTGCCCGCAAAGAAGGACGCCGTGCCTACGAAGAAGAACGCCGTGCCCACGAAGAAGAACGCCGTGAAGAACAACGTCTTCTTGATGAAGAACGCCGTGCCCGCGAAGAAGAACGCCGTGCCTACGAAGAAGAACGCCGTGCCTACGAAGAAGAACGCCGTGCCCACGAAGAAGAACGCCGTGAAGAACAACGTCCTCTTGATGAAGAACGCCGCGCCCGCGAAGAAGAACGCCGTGTTATCCAGCTCGAAATCGAACGAGAGCGGCAACTGTGCCGTGATGCCCAGGCTATGATCACGCAACTGTCACAGAAGCTTCGCGAGGTTGAACGAACAGCTGAGAGTGAGTGGCTAGCTGATCGCCTCATAATTGATCTCCAGCTGACCGCCGTTTTGCAACGACAGATCTAGCCCTTCAGCCCTACCTCGGCCTGGTGTCGCGTTTATCCGTCCATCTGACGCGGTTGTTGCCTCTACCGCCGCGGCCCCCAGGAAATCAGGAGCCCCCTGCCCCATCGGCCCGGTCCAAGAAGACCAAGTCCTCCAAGTCCGGCTCGAAATCTGCCACAGCCGGATGGACAAGCATCCACGGAAAATACTATCCGCTGCGGCTATGTGCATGGACTGAGTTTCCTGCTCTGCACCGGGACGCGTTCGCGCAGATTTACGCGGCCGTGGCAGATCGCAAAGACTTTCCCTCCCACCAAACCGTGATGATCACA
This sequence comes from Ceratocystiopsis sp. VPRI43766, assembly GCA_019925685.1. NCBI lineage: Eukaryota > Fungi > Ascomycota > Sordariomycetes > Ophiostomatales > Ophiostomataceae > Ceratocystiopsis > Ceratocystiopsis sp. VPRI43766. The sequence goes on along the minus strand of JADHKF010000029.1, from coordinate 85,297 downwards.
GAACAGCTCCTACTCGACAAAAATCCGGCGGCCGTCATGCAGATGGACGGCGTTCTGAACGAGCGGACAACATCCGCCTTTCTCGACGTGCTCTTGGAGTCGCCGGCTTCGGAAGTTGTGAGTACCTACTTTTCCGCCAAGTCCTTGGGGAGACGAGTTCTATTCAACGGTACCATGCGGAATAGGGATGCACAAACACCCACTCCTGCGTCGTCATCCAACAGCTCGCCGCTCGACAGCCTGCCACGCAAGACAAGGCCCGATTGCGTGGTTCTGATCGTGCCCACGGATGATGCCGCGCCTTCGGGGGACGTGCAACCGTACCGCCTCCTCCTCGGCGACCACAAGCCCTGCCATGCCCTGCACCACGTGGACCCTGTGCCGTTTCTGCAGAGTTCGATGCCCGAGACCTTTGTTTTTGATTTGGCGCGGGAGACTCTGCGCTGCCGTGCAAGCAAGGGCAGCCCTGTGGACACTGACGCGCATGTTGCTACGGCCGGTGAAAAGAAGGCTCTAAACAGGCAGTCCTATTTTGCCTACGCCCTGACACAGACGTACAACTACATGCTTCTGGCTGGCCTCGAGTTTGGCTATGTGGCCACGGGCGAGACCCTGACGTTCCTGCGTATCCCTGAGGATGATCCTACGGTTCTGCTCTACCATACGACGACCGACCCTGTTGCGCCCCCAGCCGACCTGACCTACTACCCAGGCCCAGTTGCGACCCCACCCCCTTCGACTACCGATCCAACCGATGAAGATGCTTTGTCTGCCCTCGCTGTATCCCAGCTAGCCAGCCTCTGTGTTCTCGCCATGGATTCGACGCCGCGGTCCACGGAATGGGTTGCCCAGGCGTTGACATCTCTGGCTGTGTTTCCAAACCTACCGGAGGCGTTGGAGACCCCGCAAAGGTCTCATCTGGTGCAGCGTGGCCGAGAGGCGCCTATAGTTCCCCCGCAGCTGCCGTACTGTACCCAAGCATGCTTGTTGGGTCTGGTTCGCCGCGGGCCGCTCAACATGGCGTGCCCCAACTACCAGCTGCACAAGCACGCCTGCGTTGCAGAGGCCGCCCCTCCACTCACACCCAGTGCTTTTGCTGATAATGGCAAGCACGAGCAGGCTCCTCTGACTGCGAGGGCAGACGAGCCTGGACTGCATCCGCTGACGCAGGCACAGCTGGCGGAGCGCGTGCGCTCGCAAATCTACGCAGGCCCAGAGGATCACTGCGAATCGTTGGATGGCCAGGGGCACTCGGGTGCGATTGGGCACTTGTTCAAGATCACGCTCAAAGGATTCGGTTACACGTTTGTGGGCAAGGCCGTCGAGTCACACCGGCGACGGCGTCTGGAGCATGAAACAGCCATTTATGCTCAGCTGCAGGCGCAGCAGGGCCTGCTGGTGCCGGTGCACCTGGGGATGGTGAAACTCATTGCACCATACCCGCTTCGGCAACAGTACGTGGCGCTACCGTACATGATGCTGCTGTCCTATGCGGGCCCGACTCTGCGGTCACTGCGCCGTGGTGCGACGGAGACAGCGGACGCGGAACAAGTGTCACCAGTCAACGTTGACTGGGAAAAGGAACGCACGCAGTGCGAGCTCGAAGGCCTGGGCCTGTACGACGAGGATGACCGGGACGTCAATTTTACATGGAGCGCTGAGCGGCAGCGGGCGATCCGGATCGATTTGGACCGCGCATCCTTTACGCTGCCAGCACCGGTGCTGGCGCCGGAGGCGAAGCGGACAGCCGATGATGATCACGAAGCTGCCGACACCGGGCCGCCACATAAGCGGCAACGGAAGTCCGATATGTCCGAGACTTAACCTGTTTTCTATAGAAGATACCCGGCAAAAGATGCCCAACATTATGAATTATACGACGACAATGATCAACAATGGCAAGAAAGCATTATGTTATTTTTTTTTTTCTTCTTTCATCTCCTCTTATGCAATTTTCGTTACAGTCAGGGATTTATTCTCGTGGTCAGCGCCCGCCAGTGCCAGGAAGTCTCCGGCCTCCAGCTTCTTCAACCATTTGCTGCCCTCGTACGGGGCCAGGATTACGGTCATACGCAGCGCCGCAGCGCCGGCTTCGTCGCCTTTGTCGCCGCCGCTCGACGGATGTTCCTGGACGTCTGCTGCGATGGGCGTGAACGTCCAGCGCCCAAAGGCCCAGTTGAGGATGTAGCGGGAAGGAGAGGCACTGCTGTCGTCAGCGCCACCGGCCGCCACGACAATGGAGTCGTCCGAGTTTTGCAGCTGCTGCGTGCCCACGGACACAGACAGAACGGCCTTGATGCGGTAGACCTCTTCTTTGGGAGCCGAGCGCAGCAGACGCAGCAGACTGGAGACGTCGACGGTGGCGGCAGGGGTCGGTCCGCGGAGGGTGACGGCGAGCACGTCGACCTCTGACTGGTGGCGGTGGTCTTCATGGGTGTGGTCGTGGGCTTCGGATTCGTGCTTCTCCTCCTGGGCAAAGGCGAGGGCGGCGTCGCCGTCGCGGGCCAGGGCGCGGGCCAGCAGGCCGCCGTCGAGGCCGAAGACGAGGCCGGCGTCGACGCGGCCGCGGCGGCTCTTGACCCAGGCAATGTCGGACGAGGCGCCGTACAGGTCGGCGAGGCGGTCGAGGCAGGTGTCGAAGCGGCGCTCGTCGCAGGCCTCCCACTTGTTGAAGACGACGAGGTCGGTGTAGCGGGCCTGCAGGCGCGCCGTGTAGCTGGTGTCCTCGTAGCCCTGCCAGTTCTCGACGTCGAGCACGGACACGACGCCGTCGAGCACAAAGGCGCCGCCCGTCTCGCGGGCCAGCCGGTTGATCTCGAGCGCGAGCGTCGCCGGGAAGGCCGACCCGGACGTCTCGACGACGACGCGGTCCGGCGCGGCCGTCGCGGCCAGCTCGCGCAGCGCGTCGCCCAGCTGGCCCACGAGGTTGCAGCAGATGCAGCCGTTGAGCAGCTCGCGCACGCCGGCGACGGCGCCCGACGCGGCCAGCTGCGAGTCGACGGCCAGGTCGCCAAACTCGTTCTTGAGCAGGGCCAGGCGGTAGTCCGGGTTGGCGGCGCGCAGCTGGGGCACGAGGTTGAGGATTAGCGTCGTCTTTCCGGAGCCGAGGAAGCCGGTGACGATCGTTATCGGGATGGGTGCCATTTTGGGCGGCTGGGACAGACAAGGGAGGGCGGGGGGTGCAGCCTGGGCAGTTCCGGAGCCGGGTGGGATGTGGTGGACGACGATGCGGCAGTTTTATGGCGGGTCTCACCGCCTTCTTCTTTGGGCGTTTCCACTTACAGGAACCATTCTGCCGCGATCAACACGTCGACAAGGCACGGCAGCACGACGGCAACACAAGAACAGGGGCGGTACCTGGGAACGGTGAGCATACAAAAGGAAACAATGCTCTTCTTGTCTTTGAAAGAGAGACCGCAGCGGAAATGCCATGACCATCCGCGAAAAGCACTAACCTCTGGGCGCGGTGACGTCACAGGCTGAAACGACTAACACGGATCACGATGCGCCTAGCAATACGATGCCAATAACCAGCCATCCCCTACAAAGTCTTGCGCAATTTGAACCGTGCAGAGCAACCATGTCGCCTGGACAGCGGCCGCCCGACGAGCCCCAGATGGTGGGCAAAAACGGCACCCGCGGCGTCGCGGCGCCGCGGACCGACCGCGACTACAAGAGCGAGCTGGACCGGCGGGCGTGGGAGGCGAGCGAGGCTCTGCGCAAGGAGCGCGAGAACAAGGGCGGCGGAAGCACGGCAAGCTCGATGCTGACCACCGTGACCAAGCTGGTTGAGCAGGGTACGTCTTCTTTCCGAGGCCAGCCAAGCCGCGATTTACTGACTCGGACGCAGTCGCACAGATCGTGCCCGAGGGCAAGAAGCTGCTGGGGCTGGACAGCAGCAGTGGCAATGGAGCAACCGAGAGCAGTGGAAGCAATGACAGCAACAGCAGCGTCGATGGCAAGGCCCCCAGCAACACCGGCACCGGCGGCATCGGCGGCAGCAGCAGAGCCAGCCACAGGGCCAGCAGCAGCATTGGCAGCAGCAATACAGACACGACGACGCCTTCGGAGCACACAATTAGCGACACTGCAGTGGAAGCCTTTCTACGCGACGTGCATTGCAGCGCGGCACACAACCGGAGAAAGCAGGTGAGCAAAGCGAGTGACATTGAAATAACGTAGAAAAGGGGCCTCCGTGTTCCTGGCACAGTATTGTCTTTTTTTTGGAAAATACGAATGCCCTGCTGACCCTGTGAACCAGAAAAAGAAAAAGGAAGCAATCAAAGACGCAGGCGCTCATCAGAACTGAGACATTCGGATGAGTATTGAAGGGTGGAGAAACCAGAGAAAAGAGAAAAAAAAAAGAAAGGAGACATATGCACAAGACATTGAAATGAGATCCCTCACTCCCCCTCTCTCCCTTACAGCACAAAAGCACCAAACAGCATGAGGCCGGCGCCGATCATGCCCAGGCTCTTCTTGAGGGTGCCGGCGCCGGCCGTGACGACGACGGACGAGGAGGCCGCCGGGGCCGTGGTGGTCGGGGCCGCGGTGCCGCCGGGCGCGGTGGTGATGGTGGTGCCGCCGGCGCACTTGGTGCAGGGCTCGGTGACGGGGTTGGTGTTGGGGCCGACCGGGACGGTGGTGGTGGTGCCGTTGGGGTACAGCGCCGTGGTGGCCTTGATCACGGTCGGGACCACGGTGGCGGGCGCCGCGGGCACGACGGTGGCGGTCACGCCGTTGCCGATGACGGTGACGGTGGCCGTGGTGGCCGCCGCAGCACCGCCGCCGCTGCCGCCACTGCCGCCGCCGCCAGCCGTGGTCGTCTCGGCCGGGCAGGTGGCCGGGCAGGTGATGGTGACGGGCGTCTTGTTGCACTCGACGACGGTGGTGACAAAGTTGGGCGGGACGGCGGGCACGGTCCACTCCTCCTCGGCGCCGCAGACGACCTCGATAATGGTGTAGGTGGCGTCCCAGATGGTGGTGGCGTCGGCGGCGGACGCACAGTAGGTGTACGTGGTGGTGAAGGTGGTGGTGGTGTACGTGGTCGAGTCGCAGTCCTCGTCGTCGTACAGCAGGCTGCTGGTGACGACGGGGGTGGCCGTCGCCAGGGCGGTGGTCGAGTAGTTGGCGAGAGACATTTTGGTGTAAGAGGGTATAAAGTTGGGGCTGGTGAATGAAACTCAAAGGAGTGACGATGAGTGAGAGAGTGAGAGTGAGAGAAGAAGAAGCAAAAGTTAAAAGAACGACTGGACGGGCTGGAAAAGAGCTACAGAAAGAAAGAGAAAAAAAAACAATAGAATCACCAGGACAAACAAGAAAAAACGACGTCCCAGCCCCCTCCCCCCCCTCCCCTTCATATACTTTGCGCAGAGCGCGGAAGGGAGCTTACGCACTGAGCAGACGCGGCAAAGGGATGCTGGAATGCAGGCAGGAGATGAAGGTGTAGACGGAGCGTCTGGATCCCTGCCGTACACGGCTAGCCTGACAGACGTCGAATTCCAAAAAGCCCATGCAGCACCTCCTAGCCGGATGGGGCTACGCGCGCCCGGGGAGGGAAGCAGAAACCGCTGCCAGCGTGTTTTTGCTGGCCAAGCTGCTCTGTGAATCCTATTGTCTTGCGCGGGGTGGCCACGCACGAGCAAGATGAGGGTGTGTTGATGTGGCAGGGAGAGATCCAAGGTGTCTACGGCCCTGAATAACACTCAACCCCACGATGCCTGCCAACCGTGAAGAATGCTGTCAGCCGCCACGGAGACAGCAGTGGAAAAAGGCAACCAAACAACGCGCTGTCGATTCGCTCTGGCGGCGGCAGGCTGATCCTGTCAGCTGTCAGTATGGGCGTGTGTGTGTGTGCTCTGGGCGGGCTGGCTTGTCTCTGGAATGCAGGTCCACGCCGCCCTGTTTTAACGACGCAAAACAGCACGTCCTGGCCGTGCCTGGAACAAGCGAGACAAGTCGAACAATGGAACAATGGGCATGGGAAATTACGCGGCCCGACCTTGCGTCTGGGCCGATTGTCCTGGGCTTTTTCTGCCTTTTGCCCACCAAAACAGCCTGTGTGAAGGGATGCTGCGACGGGCAGCTGGGCACTCGCTGGCACGCAAGCCCGAGTCAAAGACCCTGGAGGGGGGTTTCCCCCCGTACGCGTACGCTGCACGAGCAGACAAAGGGAGAGTAGAACAAAGGAGAAGAAAAACAACACAAGAAGAATGAAGAGTGAAAATGTGTCCCATCTTTTGGCATCTGCACGCTCATGATCATAATAAAACGATTTGGAACTCGGCAAACTTCCTATCCGGGACGAATTTGTTCTACAGAGTTAAAGACCCCGTAAGGTCTTCTAGCAACGCATCGCTGTGGTCGGACGAGGCGATGGTCGTGGCGACTCTGGGTATTTGCTTTTTGATGAAGAAAAAAAAGAGAAGAGAAAAGCGAGGAAAATTTTCGGCCAGGAATGTGGATTGATATAGCATGTGGGGGGGTGGTCAATTGGGGTCACGTGGATATTATGTAACTCTTGCGGTTGGCGAGGAAGCGAGGCCATGCGAACACGCACGGCGTCAGTGACCGACTTTGTCCCGCAACGTACGCGCCTTTCATCCTCCCCCCCCACCCCGCAAATGCCGTCCGACGAGTACGCGTCCGCGACCGGCGGCGCGCTGCGGCTCAAGGGCGCCAAGGTGGAGAAGCACAAGAAGAAGCACAAGCACGGCAAGCACAAGCACCGGCGGCGCGACACGGAGGACCAGCTGGCCAAGGCCCTCGACGGCCAGGCCAAGGATGGCAAGCATGGCAAGCATGCAGACCCCCAAGACGACAAGGACGCTGCGGCCGCGCCCGACGACAGCACCGCCAGCAACGACCCGTACGCACACATGACCGACGCCGAGCGGCACTTTGCCGAGGCGCAGGAGCGCAAGGTGCGTGGCAACCAGCCGAGCGGTCCGCTCATTCATCTATCGCACGTCCATCCCGCTAAACTCCCCCCAGATCCGCAATATCATGATGGCCGACCCCAAAGAGGCGCGCGCCGCCCACCCGGAGCTGTTCAAGACCCACAAGGAGCGCCTCGCCGACATGAACGCCTACCTGTCGCGCATGAGCGAGCACCACGACATGCCCAAGATCGGGCCGGGCTAGGACGAGACAAGGGCGACGTTGTTGTGCCGGTGTTGCGTTTATGTTTTTTGGTCTTCTCGGGATTGGTACGGCATTTCGTGGCGTTGGACAGCATTCGAATGGCAATTCAATATTTGGCGTAAAGTCCTTCTTATTCTCCCTTCTTATTCTATCTATGTGTATGTATATACGTGGTGTAATTAAAACGTGGTGAAATGCAGAAAAATCCAAACGCTCAGAGATCTAAAGGAATGTGGTATATGCAAAAGGAGTGGCCGTGGTCATGAGAGAAACCCAAGAGCAAAGAAAAAAAAATCAAAATGCAGGACCGGGAGAAACGCCGTTTTTCCTTTCTCGCGTCGTAAAGCCGTGAAAGACGATAAGGAAATAAGGATGTGGTTTTGGATGTGGTTGAGCGCAGAGGCCATCCATCCTACAGGAGCAGAGCCCCTGCAAGAACGCCGGCAACCACCTCGGCCATCCGCGCCATGCTGGCGGTGTTGCCCACAACGGCCCAGGCAGCGCCCGTCTGCAGGCTGCCCGTGGGCGAAGCGGTCGTCGACGTGCCCGTGGCCGAGGCTGCAACACCCACCACCGACGTCGCCGTCACCACCGTCGGCGTCCCATTAATCGTCGACGTGTATGTCGACGTGGTCTTGCGGGGCGTTGCGGCACCGTCAGCAGCCGTGGACGACGACGACGACGTGGTGGTGCTGCTGGTCGTAGCAGTGCTGCTGCTGGTCGTGGCAGAGGTGCTGCTAGAGCTGCTCGTGGAGGTAGGGCTGCTGGTGGCGGCAGTGGTGCTCGAGGTGCTGCTGCTGGTGGTCGTGTCGGTTGCACTGGTGACGCCGACGGTGCTGCTGGGCGGCAGCGAGGTCGAGGGCAGCGGCGCCGTCGACACGGACGTGGACGTGTTGATCAGCGGCGCAGACGACGGCACCACAGACGACGCCGTCGGGCTGGCCGAGGTGGTGGTGTTGTCGCGGCGGGCCAGCTGGACCAGCGTCGTGGCCAGGGCAGCGTTGGCCCGGTGGAGGGCCTCCACGGCCGACTTCTCCGAGGCGTACACGCCGTGCTGGAAGGTGTCGGGCAGGTGCTCGTGCAGGGCGTCGTGCAGAGCCTCAGGCGACACGGCCTCGAGCAGCCGAGAGAAAGTCGACAGCGGCGATGGCGGTGGCGGCGGGGGCGGCGGAACGGCACCGGCATCTGCGGCAGCTGGAACGGCAGCTGGAACAGCAGCGGGAACAGCGGGGGGGGCAGCGGGAACGGCGGGAATGGCGGGAACAACGACGGCATGGGCTGGTTTTGTCATGCCACCGCAGTAGGGCAGCGTGCTCACGGCCATGCCGGTCACGCCGTAGGCAATCATGCAGCAGGCCATGGCAAGCATCGACATAAGCACCGCGCGCACGGCAGCAGCAGCCCGGTACCGGCCGCTGGCAAAGTCGTCCTCGCGGCCAGGCAGCGGTGCCTGGGCCTCAGCATCGATGGGCTGTGCTGGCGGTGCTGGCCCGGTGGCCGGGGCCAGCAGGTGCTTCTCCTCCTCTGCTGTGTAGTACGGCGACATGGCGAGAGGCAGATTGGTGAGATTGCGGGAAGTGAGAAAAGAGAAAGGCGGGAGCGATAAGAGAGAAGGTGGAGGGAGGAGAGAGAAAGAAAAAAAAGAAGAGAGGCGATGCACACAAGCGAAAAGCTAAATGCCGGACGGGTCCGGGTAGCGCTCGTATACGTATGCGAGTGAGTTGTGCGTGTGCGATGGCCGTGGGCCTCTCGTATTTTTCGGGACGTGACACAGCAGCTGGGTTGGTGATACGGAGGGAATTGGGCTGTTGTGTATCTCTCTGTCTTCTCTCGGGGAGACGAACAGGTTTCCGTTTCCCGTGTCTTGTGGCGAGGTAACGAGTGACGAAACGAGAGGATGACGAGGAAGAACGCAGAGGAGGATGTGAGGGAGGAGGAGAGAGAAAACGAGACGAGCAGAACACGAAAACGAGAGAAAAAAAGGCTGCTGTTGGCGGAAGATGAAACAACGGAGAAAGTGAAAGAACTCGTGTTTTTTTAGCAGCGAGCCAGGATGGTAAGATATGTCACTGCCTAAGACCACTGGGGCTTACGGGGGGGGGGACCCTCCTTGGCGCCGTCTCTTTCAGCTGAAGCGACCTCTTTCTGCGGCCGCGGCCGGGGGGGGAATGTGTCCACCGAGCAACCCCACCGCCGAAGATCGCGGTTTCCTGATCCTGTCCCCTGCCGGTTGCCGCCTGTCGAGGCTCTTTCTGTTTACAGCGAGCGTTATTGGTGGTTCAGGTTCTGGCTGCGCAGATGATTATTCATCTTTATTTACTTGGAACTTTTGTGCCTTTTTTTTCCATCGGCAGAGCATCGGCAGAGCAAAGCTCCAGGTCCGTCGATTTCTACGCCTTTATGCCTCAGCATGACGTATGTACTCGTCAGCAACGCCGTGTGGCTCCGCTAGCTGTCGTTGCTTGGCTGCAGGCTGTGCTGGTTGCTGGGCGCTGAGCTCTGAATGTTTCTTCACTTCACGCCGATAAGGGTGTGAAGCTCATTTTTGGAAGACCTCGTGCATAGCACATGTGGTTTGTGTTTGCTGGAAGTGCCTCGACAGCTTGAAAAGTACTTTCCGCCATCTCGGTCTGCCTGCTGGCTGGATCGGAACGGTTCTTTGTCTACTTTGTTTTTTCGACTTCGCTCCTTCGGGACGCCCCCCAGCTCCTGATTGGCCGAGGCTGCACCTCGAAACCCACGCGCCACACCCAAGCCACAGCTAGTTCTATACACGTGTAAGATCGTTTGATCCTCATCAACGACAACGCGAACGACAACGCGACCTCGCTCAACTGCGCAACCCGAACTCTGGCTCCGCGAGCGACATGGTGGTCTCTACCACATCCTGCATACACAGACAGGCTTGCTGAAGGACATGTGATTCTTGTTTTTGTTGGCTTGCACACGCTCGTTTCCATCTTTCCTCCCTTTCTTTTTTTTTTCTTCTTTCTCTATCCTTTCCCTTTCGATTCGTCGCTCAGTGTAACGGTACGTCATGCCTGCCGATGATGGCAGCCCGGACGACAGCTTGGACGACACTCCTCCTGATCCGCCCCAAGCCGAGCCACACCCCGAGCTCTCCGATGTCTCCGACCTCTCCCGCGATGCTCCCTTCTCCCTCGACGGCACGGCCGATCTGAGGCTGCTCACGCGCTCACCCCACCCCTACCATCACAACCGCGCCAATCTTCCGCACCCAGCCGACCGTGTAGCGACACTATGCACCCCTACCGCGAACGGCACATCCACCTCTCTCCGGCCTCGCCCAAGGCCACAACACCCCTCCGCCTCGCCGAGCGACAGCGGGACCGAGGCCGATGACGAGCACTTCCTCCGCGGCCTTCCTGCGCCACGCACCCGGCCGCACAAGGGCCTGCGCGGCATGGACGAGGTGCTGTCGTCGGGCGTATCTACGCCTGCGCTGCTGTCGCCGTTCTTGACGCCGGCCGTGTCCGGGTGCGACATTGCTGGTCTGGGCGCAAAACTGACATCGTCCGAAGTGGCCGCGGACCAACAGGCTGTGTCGGGTGGCCGTTGCGGACGAGGTCCCCATCGACTTCGCGCCAACTCGTTTGACCAAGACCATACTGCCGGCAACGCTGGAGGACGGGCAGCGGCCGGCAGCGGCGTGGCGGCCGCCGCGGATGCCGCTCTGCTCGAGAGCCATGACCGGCGTGACCACGGCGCGGGACGAGGCAGCGCTTCCGAGCGCAGCCGCCGCCGGCGCCGCGAGATTGTGCGCCGGTCGGCCGAGGTGCTGATCCTGGTGTCCCTGGCTGGCCTGCAGCTGTCGAACCCGGACGTGCGGCCACTGGTGGTTCTATGGCGCCGCGAGCTGCAGGCCACGTCTGCTGTCGTGCTGGGCGTGCTGGCGCTGTATCCCATCCGGGTGGCTTTGTGGACCAACTGCGAGCGACACCGGCGACTACTGACGCAGCAGAAACGGAGCTCCCGCGAGAAAGAAGACAAGGTGCCACCAAGGCCATCATCATCACCATCGCCATCGCCATCGCCACCACCCCCAGAGACAGCGCGACGGCCTCTGGTGGTCATCCCTTCGTCGTTTGACCCGGCTCCCCTTCTCTACCCGCTGGCCGTTCCCCTTCTGGTCTCCCTACTGCTGGCGACGCCCACACTTCCGGCAGCGCCTTTGCTCAACATGGCCTTGTGTCTCTGCACCTTGCCCCGGCCGCTGATCCCACTGGCGGTACCTGGAGAGGTCTACGCACCCGTGCACTGGGTGTTGTCTTGCATCCCGGTCATGGTGGCCGCCCGCTTTCCTTCGCCGCGCAAGGCCACCGCGCTGGGCGTGCCATTCTCGGCCGTGCTCACGCTCACGCCCGAGACGGCCACGTTTCTCTACCCGCTGCACCAGAGCCTGTGCGTGGTGCTGCACGACCTGACGACGACCAGCCTGCTGCCGGCCGAGCTGCAGCTGCTGTCGGTCGCCCTGCTCAACCTGCTGCTGCTCGCGTCGTCGCCGCAGGCCGTCGTGCTGCAGGCGCTGCTCTGGGGCGGCGGCCTGGGCCTGCTGCTGACCTGCAGCGGCGTGGTGCGCTGGGGCATAGCGCTGGCCCGGGTGCCGCGCTGGCGCTTCCGCAAGGAGACGCGGTCGGCCCCCGGCTCGCCGACGCTCGGTCCGTCGTCGTCATCGTCGCCGTCGCGTGTGCGCACAGGCCTGAACTTCGTCTGGGCCTGGATCAAGTCCCCCCGTCGTGCACGCCTCGAGCTCATGTTCGGTTCGGCCGACCGCTACGACTGGGATGCCGGGACCAGCACGTTTGCCGACCATGGAGCCGCCGAGCTGCCGGCGTCCATCAGCAACGCCGACGGCACCTTCGAGGTGCCCCCTCCTTTCGCTGCGGCGGCCACGGGCGAGAAGGACCCCTTGGCCACGTGGCTGGCGACACAGCCGGACCAGCCTGGGGGCCTGCCGCCCCTGAAGATGACGACGACACCGACGACGACGACGACGACGAAGCTGCACGCGACGGGCAGCAGCCACAGCAAGCACACGCCGTCGGGGCGGCGCAAGCGGGCGGCGTCGTCGAGCCTGCGCGCCTTTTTTTCGCTGACGCACGAGCAGGCCGTGCGCCGGCGGCGGCTGTACGCGGGCTACCTGTACGCGTGCGTGTTCGGGCTGGTGCTGGGCCCGGTGCGCTGGTACCTGGGCGCGTTTGCGCTGGGCGGCCACGAGCCGCTGGGCTGGGCCCTGGGCTACCTGCTGGGCGACGTGTCGGCGTTCCGGCTGGAGGTGGTCAAGGCGCAGCTGGAGCGGTGGGTGTGTCTGCCGGTGCGTGCGGCGGCGCAGCAGGCGGCCTCGCCGGGCGGCTGTGCCGGCGCGTGTCGGGCGGGCTGGGTCGAGCACGTGCGGTGGATGTGGCTGGGGGCGGCGTCGACGCGGCTGGCGGTGGCGGCGTACTGGCTGGCGATCCTGGTGGTGGGCATGGCGGTGGTGCTGACGCTGTCGCCGGTGTACGAGGTGGACACGCGGCGCAAGGTGTTCCACTTCACCATGGTGGCGATGCTGCTGCCGGCGACGTTTGTCGACCCGGGGTTTGCGGCGCTGGCGCTGGCGCTGGTGCTGGCGGCGTTCTTGCTGCTGGACCTGCTGCGCGCCAGCCAGCTGCCGCCGCTGTCGCGGCCGCTGGCGGCGTTCCTGGCGCCGTACGTCGACGGCCGCGACCTGCGCGGGCCCGTGGTGATTTCGCACATTTTCCTGCTGGTGGGCTGCGCGCTGCCGCTGTGGCTGTCGCTGGGGTCGCTGCCGCGGGGGGTGCCGGGTGCAGTGCCTGGTGACGACGAGCCCGGCCTGGCCCCGGACGGCAGCAGCCCCTTTGCCGGCTGGGACCTGCCGACGCGCGACGTCAGCATGGTGGCGGGCGTGGTGTGCGTCGGGCTTGGGGACGCGGCGGCGTCGCTGATCGGGCGGCGCTGGGGCCGGCGCAAGTGGCTCTGGGGCGGCGGCAAGAGCCTGGAGGGCAGCGTGGCGTTTGCGGCGGCGGTGTTTGCGGGCCTGCTGGCGGCGAGCGTGTGGCTGTGCGTGGGCGGGTGGCCGGTGACGGGGGCGACGGGGGCGACGGCGGCGACGGGGGCGCCAGCAGCAGCCGACAGCCTCACGCGGGCCTGGACGGCCGTGCGGGCGCAGTGGACGCAGACGGTGCCGCGGGCGGGCGTGTGCGCGGCCATGGCGAGCCTGACGGAGGCGGTGCTGACGGGCGGCAACGACAACGTGGTGGTGCCGGTGATTCTGTGGACGTGTGTGAAGAGCCTGGGGATGTAGGCTCGCTATGATACCACGAGCTATGAGGGGGGTGGTTCTCTCTTCTGCATAGGAAATGTAAGGCGTTCTGGGCGTTGCGTCGTCTTGTCTCTATTTCGATAAATACCAAACCCGATCCTGTCTGAAATGCTATATAAAAATGCCCTGGAACTTTTTCCCATCACGACGCCAGGTCCTCCAGCAGCGCCTCCAGCTCGTCCCGCCGGAACGGCAGGCTCAGCAGCTCGGTGCCAAAGGCGTCCTTGCGGCTCGTCACCATTTGGTGGTCGTGGAATCTGGCCCGCGTTAGTATGCGCCAAAGAGCAGACAGGGAAATGGCAACGTACTCTTTCAGCAGCGTCCGGAACGACATCTCGGAACTGCAGATGAACTCCTCCACCGCCTTGTTGTACAGCATGCGGTACTCGAGCCCAATGGCCTCGGGCGCGCCGCCGCCACCGTCGCCGTAGCCGTAGCCGTCGTCGCCGTCGTCGTCGCCATCGCCGCCGTCGTCGTCGTCGTCGTCGTCGTCGTCGCCATAGTCGTCGTCGCCGAGCGGACGCCGGCGGCCCATGCCACGACGGCCTCCGCCACCGCCGCCCCCTCCTCCGCCCTCGTCCACCGCCGCCAGCACCTCGCCCACGAGCAGCTGGAAGAGCGCGCGCGCGTTCTCGGGCAGGCTGCGCAGCACAAACGCGGCGCCGTCCTTGCCGCCGACGCGGCGCGCGCGGCGGCCCAGCAGCGCGTGGACCTCGTCGACCGGGTCGAGGTGGGCGGCGGCGGCGGCGGAGGCGCCCCACAGCGGGCGGAACGTGGTGGCGTCGTGGAAGACGAGGTTGAGCTGGCTGCGGGCGGCGCCGTCCCACAGCAGCGGGAAGCTGGGCGTGTCGGCGGCGCACAGCAGGCGGATGCGGCGGTGGCCGGCGAGGCGCGCGAGCGTCGCCTGCGCGGCGGGGCGGCGCAGCGCCGGCGCGTCGATGCCGTTGAGCACGAGCGTCACGACGGGCGAGGCGCTGCCGTCCAGCAGGCCCAGCAGCGCCCGCTCGGCGGCGGCCGTGCCCTGGGGCAGCCGGGGGGGGTCCGGCGCCGACCCCGCGGCATCTTGGGCTGGGACGGCCGCCGCCGCCGCGGCGACGACGAGCAGGATGTCGCGCAGCGTCGCGGCCGACGCCGACACGGACGCGGCGCCGCCGGCGGCCGCGCCGTCGACCATGACAATGCGGTGGGCGGCGTGGTCGCGCAGGCCGCGGTACAGCGCGGCGGCAAACGCGTGCAGCAGGCGCTGCTTGGCGCCGTAGCCGTACAGGCACACGCCAAAGCCCTGCGCCAGCTCAAACGCCCACTGCGCAAACGCCTGCGCGTGCAGCGCCTCGAGCGCGCGGCTGCCGCGCTCGTGCTCGTGCTCGTGCTCGCCGCCGCTGCCGGCCTTGCCGGCCTTGCCGGCCTTGCCGGCCTTGTCGGTGTCGGCTCCGGCTCCCATCAAGTCAAAGTACTCGTCGTGCGTCAGCAGCCGCAGCGCCGCCAGCGTGCTGTTGGACGTCTTGGCCGCCGCGCCCGCCCGGTGCTGGAAAAAGTACTGCTCGTGGGCCGGCAGCTCGCGCGGCGGCGACGGCTCGCGCACCACCGCCTCGGGGTTCTTGCGCGGCCGCCCGGGCCGGCGCTTGGGCGGCGGCGGCCCGTCGGCGGCCTGGGCATCGACCGGCAGTTTCTTCTTGGGCGGGCGGCCGCGTTTCCTAGGCGTGGCCACGACCGGGGCTGGCGCGTCGGCGGCGGCTGGTGCCTCGGCCACTGTTGGTTGCTGGTCGTCTGGCTCGTTCGCAACGGCAGGCTGCTCTTCCTCTTCTTCATCGTCGTCGACCTCGTCCTCGTCCTCGTCGTCGTCCTCGTCCAGGATGGCATCGTTCAGGGCGTCCTCGTCCGCATCGTCGTCCTCGTCCGCCGCCACCATGCGGTCAATCAGCGCCCGCGTGCTCTTGCGCCGCGCCGACCGGTCCGCCAGCGTGCGCCGCGTCGGCGTGTCCATCGCGCCGTTGATGCTGCTGGTCCCGCGGATGGGTGTTGCAAAGACATCCGTCCGCCGCCGCTTGCCGGTGGGCGTGCTGACAGCAACGTCGTCGGCAGGAGCTGCCGGCCGCACCTTGGGCGGCCGTCCGCGTTTCCTCTTCGGCGTCATCTCTGCAGCTGGTGTCCCGTTGACTCCGTTGACTCCGTTCTGGCTGTGGCCATTGACAACGCCGTCGGCAGGCACCGCATAAATGTCGTCGTAGGCGCCATCCACGCCGTTTGCATCAACTCTCCGTTTACGAGTGGGTGTCTGCAATGGCGAGACATCGTCGGCAAAGGTCATGGGCGGCCGCGCTTCTTTTCTCGGTGTCGTCGTCGTCGTCGTCGTCGTTGTCGTCGTCGCCCCGTGGCTGCCGTTCTTCCGCGTGGCCACGCGCGCCATCAGACCGTCGTTCTAAAGACAAACAAGAGACAACGCACACAGAGACCGACGTCGTGCTCGGCGCAGCATTCCAGGTGTGCTGCTGGGGGGTCGTGCTGCGTGCTGCGTGGTCGGGAAAACGTGACGCGCCCAAAAGCGCAAAAGCGCGTCTTGCCCCCTTTTAATGGGCTTGTCGAGAAAAAGACCCACAAATCTGCATTGGACCCACTCGAGCTTCTCATCGACCGAGATCGCCCATCGACGACGACGACGAGCCACTGCATACCGCTCCCACACACCTCGTGCCTCCCGACCATGAGCTTCAACCTGTCTGCCAGCCTCAACGTCTTCCGGCTGCTGGCGCGGCCGTCGCTGTGCCTGCCGCACGCAACCGTGCCGACGTTCAAGGACCTGCCGCTGCCGCTGGACGACGCCCTGGCCGGCCGGGCCGGGACGGCGGCCGAGAAGCCGGCGATCCGGGCCGTCGTCCTGGACAAGGACGACTGCTTTGCCGTGCCCAAGACGAACACGGTGCTGCCGGACTATGCAGTAGGTCTTGGAACATCCATGGAAGCCCCGGCCGCCCTCGCTAATCCCCCAGGACCACTTCCGAAAACTCCGCGAGGCCTACCCCGGCCGCCGCCTGCTCATCGTGTCCAACACGGCGGGCGCGCAGAGCGCCGACCGCGACGGGGCGCTGGCCGCAGCGGTCGAGAAGGCCACGGGCGTGACGGTGCTGGCGCACCAGACCAAGAAGCCCGGCTGCGGCGACGAGATCCTGGCGTACTTCCGGGCGCACCCCGAGACCGGCGTCGAGGGCGCGCACCAGATTGCCGTCGTGGGCGACCGGCTGACGACGGACATGATGCTGGCCAACCGCATGGGCAGCTGGGGGGTGTGGGTGCGGGACGGCGTGGTGCCCATGGAGGAGAAGAGCATCGTGAGTTTTTTTTTTTTTTTTTTTGTTCTTCTTTCCTTTCTATTCCTTCTAACAACGACAGTTCTCCCGAATGGAGCGCTCGTTGGCAGACGTCCTGACTGCGCGCGGATACACAGCCCCCATACCACAGAGCCCCTTTGAATAAAGCATCTTCCCTGTGATCTCTCCATCCGGCGGCAAACACGCGTCAAACGGCCAAGACCGGATGACCGGCGGCCGCGTAGCCCGTCCACGCGTGAGCGACAAACGGCACCTCCGCGCCAGTGGCGCCCGGTGACGAGGTGTGGCCACGACGCCCGTCGCCATGCTTTATCCCGTGTCTCTCCTGCTCCTCACATTCTGCCCTGGCCCGGAGCCTCTCCGTTTCCGCTATAAAGCCACCGGCCCTGCCTCTTTCTGCCTCTTTTGACACTTCCTGCTGCTTCTGTCTTCTTCACTCGTCTCTTCAAACTCTGCCTTCAATCAACAGCTCTCCTTTGCGGAAATCTTTACAAAAACCCTCACCAACAACATGGGCGGCAAGGTCTGGTCCGACGAGGAGGAGCGCGTCTTCTGGACCGAAATCATTCCCACGTCCAGCAAGCGGCTCCTGCACGACCGCCCGCACGCCCAGGATGCCAAGGGCTGGGAGGACCTGTGCCAGGTCATGCAGGAGACCATGGGGGCACGGGCGCGCCGTCAGTACACGGCGCTGATGCTGTGTATGTATTTTAGTCACTTTTCACTCACTTGTCACTGACCTCTGACTCACCGTACAGACGAGCACTTCTTCCAAAACACCGTCCTCAAGCGCTACTCGCCCAATGCTGCCAGATACGCCCGCGCCTACCAGTCCAGAGAGGCTGCTGCTGCTGTTGCCGCTCCGCGCCTGAGCCACCGCCGGGGTGCTGCAATGAGCCGCCGGATGCGCCTCTGGAATGGCCATCCTGCCGGGCGCCCGCAAGACCCCGTTGTCCCAGACCGCAGCAGGGACAACGACGACCCGCTGCAGCTGGCGCTGGACGCGTTTGAGATTCTCAGACGCTCCGAACAGCGGCACCAGGGCAGCAGTGGCGTGGAGCCTGGCGGGTCGAGCACCAGCTCTGGTGCCAGCTTCGGCTCCGGCTCCAGTTCTTCGGCCGACGGCTTCTCGGCGATGGTTTGCCACCGCCCGGACGGCGGCTATGCCTATGGTGCTGCCAGCCATGCTGCCCAAGGCCAGTTTTCGCTGCCCCCTCTCCGGCCACCACCATCGCACACGTCACTCTTCCCTCCAATGATCTTGCCAGACACCCCGGCGACCGGACCCCCAGTCTACAGCAGCAGCAGTGGTGGCACAGACGCATTTCTCTCCGGTCAAGCTGTACAGGACGCCCATCACGCAGGCTCCTATAATGGCTACCCGCCCTCGCTTGAGTCGCCGATCGACGAGGACGAGGACGAGCTCGAGAGACCGGATGCTGAAGAGGTTGTGAGACAGTCTATGGTCACGGAAATGCACCCGTGCCAGCTAACATCGGCACGGCTGGTCTAGATTGCCGAGCGGAGGGGCATGGACTGAAGGACTTCGATGTTATTTGGTGTATCTCTTTTCTTGGGCGTGGCGTTGTATGTTCATTTAGTCATCGATGTTTTTTTTATTTCAACGCATAACGCACCTGCTATAATAGAAAAAGAAGCAATTCTACTCTCGCATAAAAAAGAAGGAACGACCTGCGCGTCGTCGTGTCCGTTTGAAAACAGTGCATCTAGACGGGATCCACACTGTACTTTCTACCGTTTTCATCGACTTCGTCTTCGCTTCTCTTCTTTTGACCTCACTCACGCCAGCCAACACCAAAAACGAGGACACCGTCTGCACAGCCATGCCCCTCCCTCTCGAGGTCCCGGTGTTCTCTGCCGCCGCCGCCCGCACCGCCATCGCGCACGGCGCCCGTCGCCTCGAGATCAACCGCGCCGGGTCCTATGGGGACGGCGGCCTGACGCCGACGCCGGCCGAGGTCGCCGCCGCCGCCGCGGCCGTGGCCGGCACGGATGTCCCGCTGCGCATCATGATCCGGCCGCGCGGGCCGCCGCCGGCAGGGGAAGGGGACGAGCCCGACTTTGTGTACAGCGCCGCCGAGGCCGCGGCCATGCGCGGCGCCATCGACGCCGTTGTGGCCAGCGGCGTGCTGCAGGCGGCGCGCGGCGACGGCTTTGTGTTTGGCGTGCTGCGCGTGGCGGAGGACCAGCACTGCGCCATTGACGTCGACCGCAACCGGCAGCTCGTTGCCGCGGCGGCGCCCTACGCCTGCGTCTTCCACCGCGCCATGGACCTCGTGCTGGCGCCTCGGCCGGGCCAGCAAGACGGCGGAGAGGATGCTGCCAAGTCTGCGGTTGCCGCCCTGCACGCCTGCGGCTTTGCCGGTGTGTTGACGGCCGGTGGGCCGGATCCCCGCGGCGCCGCCGGCCATGCGCCCATGCTGCGCCGTCTCGTGGCAGCAGCGGCGGCAACAGCGGCCGAGCAGCCGCGCCTCGAGATCGTCGTGGGCGGCGGCGTGCGCAGTGTGAACGCGGCGCCGCTGGCGCAAACCGTATTGGATGGAGAGGGGCCGCACTGCACAGACCTGCCCGCCGGTGCCGTTGTCTTCCACGCGTCGTGTCTGCGGACCGGCACGGCGGCAGCGGCAGAGGAGGTGGACGGCGACGAGGTCGAGCGGCTGTGCACAGTTCTGTCAAGGGCAGTGAGTTAGTAGAGGGACAAAGAGAAGAAGAGGCATGATGGTTTTGATTGTAGAGTTGGTTTATATCTATACACAGCCCATCTACCTGTATGCTTCACCGCATCTTAGTTGGGGGCCGAACTGGCCTGACCAGCGCCTCTGCCGGCGCAAGGGTTCGCCAATGGCACCCTGGGGCGGCCACGGCACCCAAGCAGCAAGCCGACGACGGCCACTTCCCTTGTTGGGGCGGCGCGTGCAAGGGGCTGATACAACCTTGCAGCAGGGCGCGCAGCACGTCCCAAGGAGAGGCGGGCGTTGTGTCCCGACAAGGGGACGGGACGCCCTTTGTGTTGTTCCGTTTCTTTTCTCTTGTTCCTTGTCCTCCGCTTCCCTCATCGGTCTTCGTGCGGCTTTTTGCCGCCCGTGACGCCGCCTCCGCCGCTCTTCTGCGCCAGATTGGCCAGCAGCGAGCGGCTGGCGCGCCGTGCCTTGCGCTGCTGGATGTGTGCCAGGACGGACTGGCGCGTACCAGATGTCCGTTTTTGCTGATGCGGATGCTGGTGCTGGTTCTGCTGCGGGGACGTGGCTTTCGCCGGCGTTGCCGATGCCGCCGCCGCTGCCGCCGCCGCCGCCCGGTGGATGGCGTCGTGGTCGCGCCAATCGCAGAGCCCCTCGGAGGCCGCGTCGGGCGGCACCACCGCACGGAGCGCGTTGTAGACAAACGTGGCCTTGTAGGTGGCGCTGCCCTCGCTGCTGAGGAGGCTGCCGCTACCGCCGCTGCCGCTGCCCCGGCTGTCGCCCTCGCGCGGCCACGGTCCGTGCAGCGGGTTGTTGCGCACCATGGTGCGGTGGTGGTAGTCGACGCTGGGGAAGACGCTGAGCACAAAGGACTTGTGGGCAATGGGCGGTGCGCCGCCCGGGCGCGCCGCATCCGTCGCCGGATCGGCATCGCCGCGGTCGCCCGCCGGCTCCGCACCGGAGCGGTCTGCCGCGCCCGGCTGGCCGGCGCCCAAAGCGTCCACCCCACTCGCGCCCGCCGCCGTCTCGACCGGGTGCACAAACGCGGCGACGCCCGGCTGGCCCCAGGGCCGTGCGGCCTGCAGGGTCTCGCCGAGGAACTCGTACTGCATGGGGCTGCGCTTGATGAGGGCGGCGGCCATGGCGGCGGTGGACGTGATGGCGATGAAGGAGTCGTTTGCCTGAACGTTAGACGGAGCATACAGTGAGGAGCAACTTGAAAACCCACAGCCATCTTCTTGAACATCTCGGTCTTGCCGTAGCGCTCGAGCACGCGCAGGATGGACCGGCGCTCCGACATGGACACGGGCGGCGGGCGGACGTGAATAAAGATCGACCGCTGCGCAACCGGCTCGGTGCCCGGGGGCGACGCGGCGGCCAGCGCGCCCGCGGCCGAGCCGGTGCCGGGGAACGCGGACGAGACAGAAAACCCCGAGCCGGCAGCGGACGCGGCGGCGGCGGAGCGCGCATTCCGCGCCGCGGCAGCCGCTGCAGCCGCCGTTGCCGCCGCCGTTGCAGCGCGTCTGGAGGCCACCATTGTCGGGAAAAGGGAGTGGCCAGGGGGGGGGGGGGAGAGGGGGGGTGTCGAGCGAGGCGGTGCCGGGTTGCGGGTTTAGTTAGGCCTGGCGGAAAAAGCCGTTTTGGGCGGCTCGCGCGGTCACGTGCACCGCATCGGCCGTGGTGCTCCCCCATGGTTCCCCTGTCCGCCCGTCCTGTCGATTTTCTCCTTCCCGGAATCTAAATGGAAATGAAAACTCTTCTCCATCCACACGCAATGGAACACGGTTGAGCACCCTGGTGGATAGGCCGTGCATCTGTGCGAGTGTGCACGTAGGCTACGTACGCGTCCCGACGAGGAGATGGCACTGCAACAGGACGAAAACGGATCCAGCACGGCAACACGAACAAGCCACTCATTTCCGATGCGGCATTGCACACTGGAGGGTGTTCGCGCGGGCGCGACGATGTGCTACGTGGGGCAGGGGGGAGGGGGACGTTCTCGCCGATGCCAGCGTTGCGCAAGAGCGCAGGGTGGTTTTCTGGCCCCCAAGCGATCTCTTACAGCCGAGGCTTCCTGTCTCTCGGGTCCATCCATCCAGCAACGGTTGAGAATGCGAGGGCACACGAAGATATGGGGGCGATGGAGACCGGCAATAAGGGGCGACAGTGGAAACGAGACCCAACGCGTAGAATCCGCAAGAGAACACACAAAAAAAACTGACAACTGACAACTACAAGGGTCAAGGGAATATAGAAAAGGGGATCAGCAGACGCCCCCCCTCTCCCCCCCCCTCGCCCTTCCCCTCTCGTCGTCGTACGAGAAAGGATGCGCTACGCTGCTCCGCGCGTGCGGCCACGGCAGGTTCCGCAGGCTCCGTGCACGGCGCCCGCTCACCGGGAGGCCCTCGCCCCCGTGGCCAGCGCAGACTGGGCAGACAGGCAGGCAGGGGAGGGGATGGGCGCGTGCGTGCGTGCGTTTGGGCGGGCGTTGTGTGTGGAGCCGGGCCAGCGATCACCGCGCGCAACCCCAACGTGGATAGTGTCTCCGACGCGAGACAGGGGTGTGTGTGTCTGGCTGCCGGAGCACATGCCTTGTTGGTCGTCGTGCCTGAAGCCGCCCCGGCGGTCTCTTTCTTTGGCTTCGTTCTGGTCTTCTCGGTTGTGCTTCTTTTTCCGCCGCTGCGTTCCATCGCGTTCTGCCCGACTCGCCCGACGCACTCCGTTTTTCCTCTTCTGCAGGCGCCGCACTCGCCCCGACGGCCCATCGCCGCTTTGTCCGTGGGTTTAGCTCCCTGCCGAGGGCCACCGGCCATTTTCCTCTTTGGGAATCGCAACGCCCAAAACGGAGTTTCTCTACAGCACTACCCCCCTGTAAGATACGCCGTAGCCGACGCCCCCCCCCCCCCCCCGTTGACAGTTTCGCAATTTTCTCCCCCATGTCGATCCTGAAGGCGCGCCCGGATGTTTGTCGCCCTCTGTTTCGTAACAGCGCGTAATAATCCTCCGTCGTGCATACGAGTACGAGCAAACGAACACAACGATGCATCTGCAACCGCGGCTTTTTTCCACCCCCAACAACGAACGGCCCCCAAGGCACGCGGTCCTGGGGGGAGGAATCAGATGTTCACCCACCAATCCCACGGCCATGGCACCAGGACGCCAGGACGGAGAGTACCGAGTACTTTCTGCGTCTGCCTCTCCTTGAAACAGCCCCTGTACCACGCAAACCACGCTCGAGCTGCAGCTGCTGCTTGCACACCGTCTTTGTGTCTTGTGCTCTTCTCATCTCTTCTTCTTCTTCCTCTTCTTCCTCTTCTTCTTTTCTTCCCCCCTCCCCCCTCCCTTTACCGATGTTCCCTTTTCCCCCGCTTCTGCGCCTTTTCTTTCGCTGCCTTTGCACGTTCCCTTTTTCCTCTCTTAGCGCCCACGTATCCTGTCAGGATACCCACTCCCCTTTGTAAAAAATCACCTGTCCCGCCCCCGTTTTAGGCGAGACCCAGCAGGAAGGCACTGGCCCCCAGAAACTCCGCACAGAGCTACAGACCCGGAACACGAGCAAAAGCGCCCGATCGTGGCTGCCACGTCCTTTCTCCCCCCCCTCCACCCGCTGCGCACTGCTCCTTCTTTTTTCCTCGACAAAAGGAGCAAATAACCTTCTCTCCACCCACTTCCCGTCTCCGCACGCCGCTCCTGCTTCGCTTGTGCTTTCCCGCCTTGGTCCTTCGCTCCTCCTCTGCCCAGCCCGGTTTCCCTCCACGTCGCATTCCCTGCCCTCGCTCTCCTGCTCCCCTGTGCCCCTCTCCGCTCCCCCTTCCTTCCTTCCTCCCCCGTCCGGGGGGAAATAATTTTTTTTTTTTCTTTCCTGGCCTCTCTTTTCGTCCCCCCTCCACCCATTTCTCGTGTTTTCGTCCTCGTCCCGCCCCCTTTTCTCCCTGGTTCTCCCGACCGCTCGCCTCCCTCGCCACCGGAGCATGCACCCATAGCTCCCAACACGACGGGCCGCCGTCGACGATCTGGGACGATCGTGGGACGATCTTGAGGCGAAATCTTTTTCTATTTCTCTGCTCTTCCCGCCTTTTGGTCTACTTTTGTTTTGGGTGAGCGTTAGCCCTTCTCGCCAACGCCCACGGGCGACGAGCACAACAACAACCACTGCACTCGCCCCTCGTTTCTTTTTCACGATCATGACGCCTTCTTCTCGTCGGGCTTCCCTTGTCCTCCCTGATCAGCACCACCTCGCGTCTGCATCGGCTCCCTCGCCCACCATGCTCGAACTCCCGCGTGCCATGGACCAGCTGGCCGGCGATCTGAGCCGACAGCACCTGGAACATCTCGACTATCTCGAGCGGATGGACCAGATGTGGCACGTCGGCCATCTCGGTCCGCCACGGCCCCGGGCCGATTCCGCCAACAGGAACACCAACTCGGCCGCCATGGACACGGACGCGCCGCTCCCGCCCACGGTGGACGACGACGATGACGACGAGGACAAAAACGACATTGCCATTGCCATCGCCACTGGACGCGATTTCGTCCTGCGCCCGCCCTCGCCCGACCCGGACGCCATGGACCTGGGCCCGCTGGACGTTGCCACCATTCTTCCGGTGCTGACAGCGGCCCGCCCTGTCTCTGCGTACGCCGCTGCAAGAGGCTCGTCGACCGCCGCACCCCCGACGCCACCACTTCTCCCGCTGTCGCCCGAGGCGTTGGCCCAGCCGCACTTAGCACCCCAGCACCGCCAGGTGCCATCGTCTAGCTACGATCTGCACAGCTGGCTGGCAACGGCATCCTCGGCAGATGACCCGCATCAGAGCCAGCTCCAGCTTCAGTTGGAAGATGCTAGGTCGATAGCCCAGTCCTTCCAGGCCCGGCGACACTACTACCAGAGCCTAAGCAGACTCTCCCACTATCAGCAGCAGCAGCAGCAGCAGCAGCCATCGCCGTCGGCGGCGTCTTCCGCGACGAGCGCTGGCATTGCACGCCCTGCTACAGTTGCCGCAGGACCTCCAGTGCCGGCCGAGCATGCCTCTGACGCTTCCACCACGCCCGTCACGCCAGCCTCTCTACCTACCGAACTGCCCCTTCCTGTGTGGCTAGGTACCGGCCCGCTGCGGTACCGGCTGTCGGCCGAGGTGGCCATGCACTGCCCGAACCTCGTGCACAGCCGACCGCGGATGCGACGGCGCAAGGCAACGACGACCACAACGACAGACTCCGCCTCGGTGCGTGACTCTGGCTGCACAGGCGGCACCGGCGGCAGCAAAGGCAAAGGCGTCAGCAAAGACAAGGAGAAAACCCATCGGGAGCATCGGGCCTCGACGGCGGCGGCGGCGGCAGCAGCCAGCGCGGCGACGGCCCGGCAGGCAATTGCAGACGAATATCGGCGCCAAGCACGGGCAGCCGAGCAGGCCGCGGCCGAGCAGGCCGCGGCTGAGCAAGCGGCGACTGAGCAGGCAGCGGCCGAGCAGGCAGCGGCCGAGCAGGCAGCGGCAGAGCAGGCAGCAGCTGAGCAGGCAGAAGCTGAGCAAGCGGAGGAGGCCGAACAAAAGCGGCTGGAGGAAGAAAATGCTCAGAACGGTCAGAACGACGCCAGACCGGCCGGGCAGGTGACGGAAGGGCCGGAGGAGACCCCGCCTGGACAACGCAAGGACCGGGATTTGCTTCCTGATGATTATCGCGGTCGAGACGGGGCGCCCGGGCCATGATACCCCTGCGTGTTTGTTATTTCGACGGCTCTACGCATGCATTGGCATTTACACTTTAGACATTCATTCAATCTTCTCACATAAAGAAGCATAAAAAGGCTTGAAGAAGCATGAGAACCAACTGCTGCAGGCTGCGGAGTCGGGGGCTCCCAGAATCACGAGTGAATCTGCGTGTCTGCTGAAACGGAATGTGCCGGCGTATCATATTACTCTTTTGATGCAATCTCCATGGCGATCGCTGCCAAGACGGAGGTTCTTTCGAGGCGCCCGGGCGCGTGGATGGAAAAAAGGGATGGGTCCGCCCGCCCCATACGAGGGGAACCTGTCCGGCCCCCCGAAAAGGCGGGCTCCACCTCTGCCGGCGCTAGCAGAGGTCTTCCCGCCCGCCCGGCGTCGTCGTCGCGCCACTCCACCGAAGCGTTGCACAAAAACGTGCCGTAGCACTTTTGTATTGTTTTTATGCTTTTTTTTTTTTTTTTACTACCTACAAAATCATCGCATGCGAATTGTTGCTATGGAAAATCAACGAGAAAGCATCATTTTGAAAAGACTACCCCCCCCCCCCCCCCGGTGACGGACCGTAGGGGTGCACTGTGACCGTGGTCACAGTTTACTGCTTGCCGTCCGTCTTGGCGTCGGACTTCTTGTCAGACTTGGAGTCCGACTTCTTGTCGGACTTCTCCTCGGTGCTGATGGGCTCCGACACGTCGCCCTCCATCTCCGCGGGATCGACCGGCGACGGCGGCGCGTCGACAGAGTCCTGCTTGCTGTCGTCGGGCTTGGGCGCAGGCGTGGGCGCCCGCTCGTTGGCGGGGATCAGGCCGTTCTTGTTGTCAGACATGGTTTGTTTGCTGTTGGGGTTGTGGTGTTGAATGTTGACACTGGTCCTTTGTTGGAGTGATGGCTTTTGGTGGTTGGCTTCTTGAAATTGGTTTGTAGGAAAGAATAGTTTCTCTGTTCGCTGGTCGGCATTGACCCCTACTTATAGATTTTTTTTTCGCAGGAGGTGTATGGCACTGACGCAACTGCATCGTTGGCAAGTGAGATCACAAAGGCCAGCAGGCTGCCGTTACTACGCAGATGCGTGCACGCCAGCTGCCTGCGCAGTACGTAAAGGGAGGCAAAGGAATATAATATCAGTGACTGGGCGATTCAGGAACTCGTTATGGAAGAGAAAGCTGTTGCAGAAGACGAGCTTGAACACAGCGTCGGTCAATGAGTGACGGATGACAAGTTTACGCGTATTTCTGTCTAGCAAGCTCTTCTACAAACAACCCCCTTCGCGTGTAGCTCCCTGTTCCCATGGCCCATCGAAAAGAAAAGACTGGCTCTGGGCTAGGCCCGAGAAACAAGACGCAAAAAAAGCTTTCATTTTCCTGAAGAGCAACACCAAACCCAATGAACAACCCAAGCGCACAGCTAAACAAAACAGTATGAATATCCGTCCTACTTAAGATGGCGAGACAAATCAAAACAGGCTGGTATAGATAGCAACAATCTGTGAAGAACAAAGGAAAAGAAAAAGAAAGAAAGAAAAAAAAAAAAAAAAACCCCTGCACTTCCTTCACGAAAGCCATAATTCCACCTTCTCCATTTGCTCCTTGCCCTCTTCATCCTTGAATGGGTCCGTCCCGGCTGGGCTTCCAAGCGTCATGACTACCTTGGACGAGCCACCGACGCCGACCATCGGGTACAGTCGGCCACGAACACCAGCAAAGCCGATCGCTGTGAGAAGAAATATGGTCAGTTACACTGCTGGAGAAAAATAACAGCCAAAATTTAAATATCAAAAGGGCGAGACTGACAGATGATTCTCCCGTTGATAGAGTAGAACACTTTACCGGCCACTGTGTCCACAAAGACGCCCAGCGTGTCGCCGCCGCCGTAAAGGAAGCCCTCACCATTGGTCTGGTGCGGGCCATTTGCGTAGAAAAAGTGACCATCGTCTCCGTGAAATCCCCAGGTGTTGCTTTCCCACCCTGGCATTGCGGTTAGGTCGCCGCTACCGTAGCCGACTCCAGCGCCTACAATATCTTCGTATGCCTCCAGTGGCCGCACCGTAAAGTAGAAGCGTCTGCCGTACGGGATGGGGTGATCCGTTACAACCGAAAGCCTGCGATATAACTCATCGGGTGTCCACTGGAGCATAACATTGCCTAGTTTGGCGTCTGGGACGACCGAGCTGGCTTCCGTGGGTTGGTTGAAGTCATTTCCGTGGTTGACGTCCGGTTCAGCTGCCGGCTCGGCGTCTGACTTGGCATCGGCGGCATCCGAATCGGCAGTGTCGGCGTCCGAATCGACTTCGAATACCTCGAGTCGTGTAACATCTGTGTCGGCCACTGGTCTGAGAATTGCATCTTCGTCTTCAGTCACCCAAGTGGTCGGAGGCAGTATCTCTTCGTCTGGCTCATCTCCCATGCCGGATATACTGTCCCCTGTGCAAGAAGCCAAGAATAGGGACCACGTCCACCCGTGCTTGTCGCGCATGGTCTTGAACGCGTCCCGAAGCACTTTTGGTAGTTGCTCCAGCTCGGCGACAGAATCTCCCGCCATCAATGTGTCAAAAAGCCGCCTTTTGTCCACAGACGCGAAAACGTCTTCTTCCGAAGCCTTGCTGGCAAGCTTTTGCATCATCAGCTTTGCGGTTGTGAAAAAGTCCTCGACGGATGCTGCATCGAGCTCGGGCAACTGGATTATGTATAGTGCCAGAGTTTTTTGAAGCAGTGCAATATCTTGAATCGGCTCAACCTCATTGAGCAAGAACTCAAAGACTTTGCCGCGGGTTGTTTTGAGTGAAAGTTCAAGTGCAGTCAGGCCATCGGTGTCGCGGTCGTTCACCGGGTGAAAGAGCTTGCCGTCCATCTCCATAAGATACTTTACCATGGATGCATTGCCGTACTGAACAGCCGTCAAGAATATGCTCCGGCCATCTTTGCTTTTGGCACCCAATGAAGATGGGGCTTTGTCAAGAAGCATCTTCATCATTTCCGGCGACTGAACCATGGCTGCTATGTGCAACGCTGTAAATCCGGCATGGGTCGGTAGAGATGGATCTGCTCCCTTCTCCAAGAGCAGCGGCACGTTGCTTGGCGCGTATGACACAGCAAAGTGCAACACTGTTGAGCCATCAAAATCAGTTTGGTTCACATCCGCCTTTGCTCGATCAATAAGAAGACTGAGGATCTCTTCGTTGTCGAACGCGACATGCAATGGGTATTCCTGTGAATAACCCTGCGGAAAGTTTGCAGGCCAGTTGCAGTCAATAAGCGCTTCCACAGCTTTCACTTTTCCGTACGAGACTGCCAAGTGCATTGGTGTAAAGCCACGATTGTCCACGGCATGTCCGTCCACGCCTTTGGCGGATGCCAGGCAACGGACCAGTTCCCCAAGATCATCTATATAGGCCGCCAGGTGGAGAGGTGTCGACCCTATCTTGTCTTTGACGTTTGGGTCTGCCCCGTGGGCCAGAAGAAGCTTGACCGTCTCCAGTCTCAATTCGTTGGTCGCAAAATAGAGGGGCGTATAGCCCTCGTCGTCTGCTTGTGAAATATCACGCGATGCATCATCCGCAATCGAAATGAGATAGGCGACAGTCTCCAAGTGTCCATTAATGGCTGCATAGAAAAGAGGCAAACGACCTTTGGAGTCTCGTTCGTTTTGCGTTCTGGGTCCAAGGAACCGCACAACATCCGTATGGCCCCCTTCAGCTGCAAGGGATAGAGCAGTCCGCCCTTCAGAATCTTTGGCGTCCGGTGAGACATGTCGTTTGTTGACGAGATAAGTGACATTCATGAGATGTCCGTTGAGTGCTGCTCTGTGAAGCATTTTTTCAAGTTGCCTGTCGAGGTCACTGTCCTGGTTGCTGACTGTCTCCAGCAAGGGGACCATGAAGTCTATTGCTGCAGCCGCTACAATGGCCGCGGTTTCTTCTTTGTCTTTTTCAAGTAACATGGCTGCATGTTCGCGAATGGCCTGTAGGGCGCTCGCCTCCGACTCGTAGATAGTCTCGTCGTGATCATGCCGTAGCGTACTTGACCGGTGTAAGCTTCTTGACCTTGATAATATTCTCGTTTCCTGAACCGCGTCGTTGGCCCTGGCTTTGGAAAGACTTTGCACAACCCAAGCCACTGCTATTGTTGACTTGCTTAGGATGGAGTAGTACACCGCACCGCGGCCCCTCTCGTCCTTACTGCTCAAATCCGCACCGAGTTGAACCAGCCTTTGTATGATGCTCACGTCACCACTCGAAACAGCGGCGAGCAGTGGAGTGATCCCTTCCGCCGATGCTAGAGTTATAGATGCCTTGCACCCAAGCAAATATGAGGCGACATCATGAAAGCCTTGGGAACAGGCTAACCAAAGAGGCGTTATGTTTGTGTCGTCCACGATATCGGTCGTGGCACCGTTGTCCACCAGAGACTGCACACTATCGACATGGCCGCGTCCAGCTGCAAAGTGCATCGCCGACTTCTGTCTGAAATCAAAGGAATCCAGGGATACGCCATGTTCCTTGTGTGCTTCGGCAAGCAGGCGGACAAGTTTGGTGTGGCCAAAGCGCGTGGCCAGGTGGATTGGTCGCCATTGAGCGTCTCCATCTCCTTCCGCAGCCAGCTGCCCTGGGGCTGATGCGTTTGCCAAGAGAAATTTCACCACATCCAAGTGGCCTTCCGCAGTAGCCAAGTGGATCGGAAGGTTCTCCTGGTTGTCTTTCATCATAGGAAGAAATCCATGGATGTCGTATGCTAGAAGAGCTTTGACAACCTGGAGGTGGCCATGCAATGCAGCGACATGCAATGCTGTACACCCGCTGTCATCCGTGTGATCCAGAAGGGAATCCAAGTCAACGGTACGAGTATCGTCTCGTTGCAGGAGTATTTCAATAATATCAGCACGGCCGTTTCTAGCACAGATGTGCAGGACGGTTTCGCCTGCCGACGTCGGTTCGTAAAGCGTGGAATCCCGCACTTTCCAGACGTGAAGAAGTGTTCGAACCGACTGAGGCTGGTGGTAAAGGCAGGCAACGTGAAGGGGTGTTTGGCCAAGCTTATCCACAATGGGTTCGCCATCGTCTCCATCCTTTTCGATCTCCTGTGCAAGCCGTCGTATCACATGAACGTGGCCATGACGGCTCGCCGCATGCAGGGGGGATACCATGCCGGGGCCACTTTTAGCGTGGACGTCCGCACCTGCACGGAGGAACTCGTCAACGATGTCCAAAGCACCGCTTTCACAAGCAAGATTGAGGGGAGAGTATCCCCAATCATTGTATCGGCGCAAGTCTTCGGCTGTTGGTGCAAAGTGAGCAACAATATCCCGGTGACGGTATAGCGCTGCAATGTGAAGCGCATACGGGTTGGAAATGCCATCATCAAGGAGGCGTTTCATAGCTTTCATGTTTCCTTTCATCATGGCGACCCCAAGGGCTCGTTCCAAGGCCTTTTTTTGTTCTTCGGTCTCCAAGTCGTGCGCAGGTCGCTGTTTGAGGAGGCATTCCACAAGGTCTAGGCAATCCTCAGAGATAGCCGCATCTAGACATAGCCCGAGGGGTAAGGTTTCTACAAGTATAGCCTGAAAGCGAAAATAGTGTCGCATGCGGATCCAAAACACCATGAGCTTTTTGTCGTTGAAGAAGGAAAGAAAAGGCTCGGGTATCAAGCCAGCATCCGTCCCGTTTTCTTGCTTGCCCCGGGCATAATGGAAATGCCAGTTCTGGGTGGCGTAGATGAGAAATGAGTTGCTGTTGATCGACTGGGTAAGGCTGAAAACGTCGTGCTTCTTATAGAGACGGAGAAAGGCCAAGCATGTTTTTGCGAGTTGCAAGTGTGCGTTGACTGGCAACACGGCATATTCGTCGTCGTGGGCATGTTGCTGCTGCTTTTTCAAAAAGGAGGCCAACTCTGGCTGTAGAAGCAAATATCCTCTAGTGTCTATCCGCACTGAAGAGCCAAGAAACAGTAGCATGTCATCTTGGATGTTTGTGAGTGAATTTTCGCGAAGGGCATCAATGGCTTCGATGCCGGTCTCCACAGCCAGAGCAGTCGTTAACTCTACTACCAGCAGTGGGCGCTGTGCAAGAACCAGCCAAGACAAGATGCTTCTCATCAACGGCCGTGCTTGAGGCGGTGTCTGTTGCAAAATGCTGGCATGCAGGCTGTCCAACGTGCCAGGCATGGACTTTAGAGCTTGCACAATAGAAGAGCCAGATATGGGAACTGCACGTTGGGTGATCAGACTCAACCAGGCACGAATGGAAACCTTGACAGTATTCCAGGGTCCCGCGAAGAGGCCGCCTCGATCGCTAGCGCTTTGGGCCAACAGACCCTGTTTCAACCATGCCCGTGCTGGTGCAAGAGCTGGGCGCCGCACGATTAGGGCAGTCAACTCGCTCTCTATAATGTCGTGAAAATTCGGTTCTTGGTGAGGCATTCGATACTGGTTGGCTTGAGAAAAGGGCAATTCAGGAAGAGCAGAGGCAGGTCGGCTGCAGAGCACGGCGAGCTTGAGTGACACGCCGGGCAGGTTTGTGAGGCTGACCAACTCAGATAGTGTCTCTCGTGGAATCTCCGTTCCGGGCATTTCCCATAATACACAAACGGTCTGGCCGGCGTCTGGACAGGATACAAGTGCTTGGAACATGCTGAAGAGCGTCCACGTGGTATTGTAGTCAGTTGCGAACTTTGCGAGCCCCCAGTTCTCCATAACACTGTCAAGTCGTTCATACAAAAAGGGTTTCGAGCAAAGGATTTGGTGGCAGAGGGATGCCAGTAAACTGTCGGTGCTGTTTGTGTTTGAACTGTACAGGTCAAAGACATACTGAATGACCGTGGCGGGGATGTCGGCCTGCGTGTTTGGCAAGGGCGTTTGAAGTTTAGCGAACAGAGGGTACGCGTCGTCGCCGGGCGGGACAACAAAGCAGCCGCAGAAAGCAGCAGTTGTCGACCAGGTATCGAGACCCGGTAGGTTGTTTAGAACGTCTGGCGCTGTGGTGGTGGTTTTTGCAGAAGTTCGCGTTTTCCAATCGGAAAACGGTCGGTAGTGGCGAGGCGCACGGAACACCCGAGCGAGCTGCTGCAGCAAGGCAACAAACTCCGTGCCGAGAGCTGCAGCCAAGGCAATGTTGTGAGCAAACACAATGCATGGCCAGGACGAGTTATGAGGAGCAAGAACTCACGCGTTTGTGCAAGGGCTGCAACACCAACACGCTCGACAGCTTCGTGCTCATTGTGGTACC
Source organism: Ceratocystiopsis sp. VPRI43766 (assembly GCA_019925685.1). Taxonomy (NCBI): domain Eukaryota; kingdom Fungi; phylum Ascomycota; class Sordariomycetes; order Ophiostomatales; family Ophiostomataceae; genus Ceratocystiopsis; species Ceratocystiopsis sp. VPRI43766. The sequence continues at coordinate 52,850 of JADHKF010000029.1, read as the reverse complement.
CAGTGTCGGAATCCCTCGCTGGTGCTGAAGCCAAGTTATCGCACTCCTCATGAATGGTGTGGTGCAGCTGTTCGCTGCGCACAAAATGGCCGCAGACCACTTCGATCATGCGGGCCGTCGTCTTAATCCAGTTGGTGCTGAAGTCCTTGTTGCGGCCCGAAACTGACAGCAGCCAGTTGGCGAGACTCTCCCAAGAGCCCACGTCCGGGGGGACGGGGCGAGGAGTTTTGTGGAAGACCTAGGAACAGCGAGGACAGTTAGACAGGTTTGAACGAAGGATGTGGCCGAGCGACGTGACCGAACACCGGATATTTTGGAGGGTTGGCCTAGTATCGCTCCTTCCTTCAAAAGGAACGTACCAGCACGGTCGTGGCTGCAGAAATATGACAATACTTGGGGAGCCATCTTGCCAGAGATACAGCCTGTAAGATTCCGGGCAGTTAGCAGTGAACAGGAAGGAGCGAGGTGCAGGCATGCTCTTGCCTCTTTGACCACGAGGCCACCGAAGTCATGGGCCACAAAGACCAGCCGCAGTTGAGGCATCTCCCTTTGCTCGTCGTTTCCGCCGTCTTCGTCTTTTTCGTCTTCTTCGTCTTTTCCGCCGTCTTCGTCGTTTCCGCCGTCTTCGTCGTTTCCGCCATCTTCGTCTTTTTCGTCTTCTTCGTCTTTTCCGCCGTCTTCGTCTTTTTTGCCGTCTTCGTCTTTTTTGCCGTCTTCGTCTTTTTCGCCGTCTTCGTCATCTTCGCCATCTTCGTCATCCTTGTCGCCGCGCAAGTGGTGGGCCAGCGCGTCAAGGAGCTCGGTCGCAAGATCCCGCACCAATGCGACGGAGAGTCCAACTGTGAGTTCCGTGCTGTTGCAGGCGGGATCCGAAGGCTTTGCATCAGCCGGTCCGGTCCAGAGGTTTGGAGCCAGGCGGTATTGGAATACGTATGATCGCGTCGATGTGTTGTGCCGGGACAGTCTGTTCGCCACATAGGCCACCGGCGTTGCAGTGCCACGCCGCTGCCAACTCCATTCTACGTTGACAGTCTCTCTTCTGAGACCAAAATGCCTTTTTGCGTCCTTATCTTGGTCTCTGTCTTTGTCGCCCTCGTCGTCTATGTTTTCATCGCCTTCGCCATCTTGGTCCGTGGCAGTTGCGAGGCCAGGTACAACAACAATGCTGCGCGATGGTGCTTGTTAGCAAGTCTGCAGCAGATCTCGACATGCGTCAGAGCATGCCCGGAACGGCCCATTCTGTCGCCAAGCAAACTGCACTGAATTGCAGGACATACATGCAATGGCGTTGCGGACCAGTGTATCCTCGGATGCCGTTCCTGATATCGGCGCCGCCGGTTTCTGTTAACTGGCTTCGGGGCAATGCAGTTGTGCCTACCATCGCGATAAAGAAAGCAGATGCCAAAGAGGGAAGATCCAGTCGGTGAGTCTGTTTCCTTTTTTTCAAAAGTCGTTCTCCATTCCCCTCCTCACTGCTTTTTTTTTTTACCTTGTCCACCGCTCGGTCCACACCACAAAGCTGATTTGATGTTCTCTAAATGGAGGGGTACTGCTGCATTGACTATGTAGCTAACAAATACGGCAACCCCATTTCGATGTGACCCTGGTCTGACATCCTGCATGAGCCATTTCGCTTATCCACACATGGCGTCTTCCTGGCTCTGCAATTCCTTTGCCTCGTCCCGGTGCAGCTCGGCAAGCCGCTCGTACAGGTTAGCCATCTCTCGATGACGGCGAATCCGAAGCGCGTACGAGGATTGGCTGGGAACGTATGGCGGGACAGCTTGTCGGCCACCGCTTGCAGCAACCCGCACCTGCTGCAAGACGGATGCCAATGTTTCCGCCAGAGCGGGGTCTGCCAGCACACCGGCGGGGGCACCGTTGGTGGCTGTGTCTTCAGCCGTCACATCTACCGCAGCTGCAGCAGGAGGAGGAGCCGCTCCCTCGCTTTTGGCGTGTTCGAGCTCAAACGTGGTGGAAGAGACGGCGTCTGCGTGCGGTTGCATGCTGGTCAGCAGAATATAGGGGGCATGGAAGCAATTTCAGACAACACAACCGCCTCCTCTGCTCACCTTTGATCACCTTCCTCGGCTTGGCCTTTTCCGGGACATGCAGCCCTATTTCCTCTAGGGCCCGCAGCACATTGTCAGTTGACGCGCGGTGCAAGTCAGTCGGAATAACGCCTGGCGGTATGGTCCGGTTGGTCTGGTCTATCGGGAACCTAGCAAGTGGTGTACAGTCCCGCTTCCGGGACACCAGAGGCCCAAGCACTTCCCGCGTCTTGCTGGACCAGTTGCCAAAAGACCCTTTGGCCTGCGCCGACAGCTGAAATGGAGCATTGCTAGGTCGCACAACCAGCAGGGCTACGGTGAACGAGTCGCCAATGCCCTGTTCCTCGTTGGCTGCCTGGATGTCCCATGTCACTCGATCGATCATGTTCAGTGGCAATGTTGTGTCTTCCTGGTCCCCTCTGCCTTGCACCTTGAGCAGATGCGTTTGGGTAAATGTTGACACTTTTTTGCGGGAGGCCTCGCCTCCTATGGACGCTGCCTTAACGGGGATGCTAGCGTTCGCCGTAAGTGAGCGCTCACGTTCCTCATTTGTGGTGTAAACATCGACAAACTGCGAACCCTGCGATGCCGGCTCGAAGGACACGATGTGAATCAAGTCGTCTGGGTCACTGACTGGTTGCACCGAAAGCTGGACTCGGAACGTTATGAACTGCGCTTCTGGGTTCTTGGGGAAAGGAACAACCCGGACGACCAGAAGGCTTGCATTGTTGTGGTCTCCGGGATTAAACCCGCCGTGCACCTCGTGGATCAGATGAAAATCAACTGAAAACCCACTGCCTCTCGTCGTGCCAAGCTTGGGCGCCACATCCGTTCTCAGCGTACCGCCATCCTGGTAAAGTTCCAGAGAAAACGTCTCCAGGGTGTGTGATCGTGCCATCTTTGAGCTGGAAGCTGCTTTCGTTTACTATGAGCAGATGAGGCGCACGCAAAGGCGGTTCTGTCGCGGGCATCAGTTTCTTAAATACGAATGGATGCAGACAGAACCCATCCCCCACCATCCCATTCACCCCATGTCCAATACCACCCCTGCAAGTCGCAGCGGAGCGGCAACCCCCCTCCTTCTTCCACATCATAAGCAGCATAGCTGCTCTTCCTCTTTTTTTTCTGGGGGGAGGGGGGCTTATTTTATCCGTTACAACATTGTCTCCCAATTGACCGCCCATCATGGAGTCCGACACAGCCGTAAAGGCTCGAGAGGAGAGCGCCATTCGGAAGCTGCTTAACATAGCTCAGGATACTGAGGACTGGAACAACCCTAAGGAACTTGAACGGTTTGTGAGAGAAGAAAAAACGTTTGGCTACAAGGGCGACAATCTCCTTCACATTCTCATCCAGAGAGAAGATCCAACAACTGAGATGGGTCGAAAGGCCAGACGCGACCCAAACAACACCAGGCGGGAGCGGAACAACACTCTCTGGATGGATCCGCCTGTCGAATCCGCCACACTACCTTCGGTCGCACCTGGCCCTGTTGCAGCTCAATCTCCTATAAAGTCCAGCTTTGCACGCGATCTTCCCGACCCGTCTCTTGCTCGGCGGCCTCGACCCGACCCCGACGCTCCACGACGTCCACAAGAAGCGCTCCGCGCTGTAGCAGGCAACAGCAAAACTTTGGCCGCCGACTATGACCGGGTTCGAGCAAAATCGCGTGAGCTAAACACAGTCCCTGGTCGCGACATCAAGCGCGATAGAGACTTCCGCGATCCATACGCAAGCCGGCCCAGCGTCCGCACCACCATCGACAAAGGCACAGACGCCGGGATAGGGCGGAACCTTTTGATTTGGATGCTCAGACACCGCTTGTATCGCACTTACTTCATCTCTTTGCCATCGGCAATCGACGGGAAAAGCGCTGACCAAGAGATGCTACCCATCCACCTCGCCATCTACAAAGGCAACCTCGCTTTTCTTGCCTGCTTTCTGGGCCTCTTCTGCGATCCAAAAGCAGAGCACGTGCGGCCATTCCTGCACACAGTCTTGGAGAGAGAAGACCGCGTTACCAAACAAAACTGTGTTCATTTTGCCATTTATCATGCTATTCCCTTCGCCTCTGCTTTTGTTGCTGTCTGCTCTGCGCGCGCTCTATTGAAGCTTGATCATGAAAACTTCACACCCATGCACCGCGCCATGGAACGGAAAAAGGAGGGGAGAGGCTGGGTCCCTCAAAAACCGATGTCCTTCGCTACACATGCCACTTCGCCCATTTGGGACGAAGCATTTGACCCGGCACGCATCTTTGATGAGGTCCAGCGGAGAAGCAAGAGCGAGGATCAGAGCAATCAGGGCAATCTTATGGCCAAGATCCTCACCAAGGTCAACGTTTCGGGAGCCTCCCCGCTCCAGTCGCGTCTCGGTGTGGTAGATGCAACCGGCCAGAGCCTGCTTGCTGATCGGATAAAAGCCGCCATTTTTGAGACTGTTGGCAGCATTTCCGAAGTTAGCACAGCACTCTATGGAACTTCGGATAACACCAAGGAGCTCTTCCTCAATATGACCGACTTCAATCAGGCGGGCTTGAACTTTGAGTCCTTTGTCGACAAGTTGACGGATCAACCATACCGTGACGACGACGTCATTGCCTTTGAAGATACCCTATTCTTCGTGCACCTACCGGACCTCAATTATGTCAAACAGCCGTGTCCTCATGACACCGTCAGGAAGCTCTTTACGTGGCTACGGGGACGTGGTGTAAGAACAATCAAAATGCTGCGCATTCCTGACAGCACAACTACGCCGCTCAGCGATGCCTTTGTTCAGAAGTATGTTTTCGACGTCTTCCGCATCGAATCTCTTGATTGGCGGAAGCTTGACATCAACCTCGGTGCTCTGTCGTACAGCACCGGCAATGCTCCGTCGGCGAACGAACGCCGAAAAACCAATGCCTTGACCGACCTGACGCTGTACTCCAGTGGAAACTGGAGTGTGTTATACCACTGGATGAGCAAAGACGGGCTTGCCATGCTACCCAAGGTACGGCTGCTTCTCTTCTAGCTTGGTGCTTGATCATCTTGCCATCTGGGCCTCAATCTAACACTTTGGTGCAACAAAGCTTCGATCCGTACGCATCAACATTATTCACCTTGACCCAGCTCCGGTATGGCCCTCCACTGACTGCACGGCAACTATAAGGGATAAGACGGTAGCTAACACTAGTTTGTTCGCAGGGTGTTTACGACCAGGCCACACATAATCGGCATTCCGATTTGACGAACGCGTACAAAAAGCGTATGGACGATGAATTTAGAAAAGCCGCACAGCAAGAACAGAATCCGTTGCCATTTATTCCAGACATCCGAACCGATGTTTCTTGGGATTATCCGCCACCATCGCATGAGCCTGAAGACATATCTACGCAAACAGTCAAGCACCAGTTCACGAATCAGCTTCAGCCCACTTTCAGCGCTCTCCGCATCTTAGAGGGTCAGCCCAATTTCAGAGCTCTCCGCTTCTCAGGGGACCCGCAAATACCCTTCCCCGAACTCGCCAGGCATGGCGATGTGGACGAATCCAGCAGCGTGGACGGAGCCATCCGCTTGGAAAGAGCGAAAGGCGTTGCCTTTGCCAGCGATCATGATTCCCGTCATGATGACCGCTACGACGACCAAAGCCTTTACCACTACGACGATCAAAGCAATTACCATTCCGACGACCGCTCCAACAACCGCTCCGATGCGCACTATGGCAGCGACGACGACGACATCGCTGACATCAACGGCGACTCTCGGTGGAAGCGTGAGGGAAGGCGGTTCCGAAAGTATGCTCTAGAACATGTAACGATCGGAAGATCGGTGGACGCGGTAGACAGGCGCATACGGGTGGCTATCCTGGACAACGGTGCTGACCGCATTCGGTCCCGCTTCCGCGACATGATTGCCAAGGGACAGTCGTATGTGACGACGGACGAACTGCACGCAAACCAACCGCTTCCGTGGTGGATGGTGTCAGACCCGCATGGCACACAGATGGCGTCACTCATCAGCCAGGTAAACCAATACTGCCGCCTCTACATTGCACGGGTTGGGACGTTGCGCAACGACATCCGCGCGGACAGCGCAGCCAGTGCGATTCGATGGGCCATCAAGCACCAAGTGGATGTAATCTCCATCAGCTGGACGCTACGGCAGAACGACCCTGTGCTGCAGAAGGCGATTGCGGAGGCGGCGCAGAACCGCATTCTCATCTTTTGCTCGACGCCCGACGAGGGCATGTATTCGGAGGAAGCCTGGCCCGTCGGCTACACAGACCACGTCATCAGCGTCAGCGCCACGGATCGGTTTGGTCACCTCACGTCCAAAGCCCGCACCGCCAGCCCGGTGGACGTGCTCATTCCGGGTGAGAATCTGCGCGCGGCCGGGCCGGCCTACATAGGCAACGTGTCGGCGTCCGTGTCCGGGTCGAGCGTGGCGACGGCTTTGGCGGCCGGTATTGCGTCGCTGGCGCTGCTGTTGTTGCGGACATTCAACGACGGCAAGCTACTGACGCCGGATTCGGAGGCAGTGCAGCAGCGACACAGCTACTATACCAAAGAAGGCATGCTGAAGGTCTTCCGGCGCATGGGGCCAAAGGACCACGCGGTCTTGCTCTCCAAGATGTTTCCCCAGGATGCTCGAGACGAGCACACCGCACTGGAGGCACTGGCCAAGCTGTGGCGGGTAAATGAATGGTGATACGTGCGGCGTGCAAATCAGAGGAGCACGCACCCGAAAGGGACGGCGACGCGAGTGACAGCGCGGCTTCGCATGTATGTACAGTATCTTTTGTTCATACTCGTATAGCAGCAGCACTAGCACCATGCACGGCAGCGGGCGCCAAAGAGCCGGCGTGCGTTTAGCGCCCAGGTGGTTTGTTTCAGATAGCACGGCTGGCGCGTCGTGCGTGGGCTGAGTCGCGGGACCCCGCCATGTCCGAGAGGACTCCAACCGACAAGCAAGACACACAGCAAGACACACAGCTAGCACAAGCAATCAACGCCGCGATACACAAACAAGAACGGAACGTACAACAACAAAAACAATAACCACAGCAACCATTATGGCACCACACAACGGCCTAGTGCACCTGGCGGCGTACGACGACATCCGCGACACGAACGTGGAGCTGATCGGCAGCGCAATGGACCACCGGGTCAAGTACGCGTCGGCGGCGACGGAGCCGGCGTGGAACAACGGCGTGGTTGGGCGGCGCGCGGGGCTGTTTGTGTGGCGCATTGAGGATTTTCAGGTGGTGCCGGTGCCGGCAGCGGACGTGGGCGTCTTCTACGACGGCGACAGCTACGTGGTGCTGCACTCGTACGGCGTGGGCAGCACGCGTCGTGACAACGGCAGCGATGATGGCGACGACGGCGGCAACGGGAAGCCCGCACGTCTGGGCCACGAGATCTTCTTCTGGCTGGGTGCGCACACGTCGCAGGACGAGGCCGGCACGGCCGCATACAAGACGGTGGAGCTCGACGAGTTTCTGCGGGGCGGCGCGCCGCAGGAGAGCGAGGGTCGCGACGCGGCCAACGCGGTGGCGACGACGCAGCACCGGGAGCTGCAGGCGTGTCCGTCGGCGGCGTTTCTGGCGCTGTTCCCGCAGCGGCTGACGATCCGGCGCGGCGGGGTGGCCACGGGGTTCACGCACGTGGCGGAGACGGTGGAGGAGCGGGCGCGGCGGCAGGCGACGGAGGCGGGGACGGGCGGGCCGCGGGTGCGGCTGATGCTGCGCGTGTTCCGGCAGCCGGAGGGCGGTGGCATTGTGGTGCACGAGGTGGCGCCGGAGCCGGGCAGCCTGGACGACGGCGACGTGTTTGTGGTGGACGCGGGTGTGACGGTGTACGTGTGGCAGGGGCGGGCGTGCAGTCCGATGGAGAAGGCGCGGGCGGCCGAGGTGGCCGAGGAGCTGCGGACGCCGGCGCACACGGGCGGTGTGCAGGTGGTGGCGCAGACGGAAGGGCGGTCGGCCGTGGTGGTGCGGCTGCTGGAAGAAGGGGCGGCGGCGGCGGCGGCGGCGTCGTCGGCGGCAGCGTCGGCATCGGCAGCGTCGGACAACTACACGGCACCGCGGCCGCTCTTCCGTCTGGGACAGGGCCATGGACAGGGCCACGGCAGCACTGCGGCTGCGCGTGGGCGGCGGCGGCTGCTGTGGCGGATCAGCGACGCGTCGGGCTCGCTGTCGTTTGACCTGGTGCGGGACGACGGGTCGGCGACGCTGGCGGACCTGGACAGCAACGACGTCTTTCTCTGGGACGACGCGGGCCGGCAGGTGTGGGTGTGGGAGGGGCGCGGAGCGAGCGCGGCGGAGAAGGCGCAGTGGCTGCGGGTGGCGCAGGCGTACGTGCAGCAGCAGCTGGCGGCGGCGGGCGCGGACGGGGATGGGGACGGGGACGGGGACGGAGACTATGCACGTCTGGCGCCGCTGGCCAAGGTGCGGGATGGCTACGAAAGCCCGGCGTTTCTGCGGTCGCTGGAGACGAGCGTGTACTAGCCAGGGCCTGGGCAGGCTTCACAGGACAGACAGTGGATGGGGAAATGAAAGACATCTATTGGTTATCTGAGACGGGTACGGTAGACATGGACGATGTGCTGCTGCTGCTGCTGTGGCGGCGGGCGCCGACTCCGCCGGGCCGCGGGCAGCAGCAGCAGGAGCGTGGCGGCAGCCAGGAGGAGCGGCACGGCCGGCTGGGCCAGGCAGGCGGCCAGCAGCACGAGGGCAAAGACGGCGGCGGCGAGGCAGCAGACCAGCAGGGAGTACAGCATCCAGGCGACGGCGTAGAAGAAGAGGCCGCACAGGATGTAGCAGAGCAGGGTGGTCAGCATGGTGGACAGGGCGGGAAGACGGAGAAGATGGACGATGGCTGGAGAGGCGACGAAGATGGACGATGGCTGGGGAGGCGATGAAGATGGACGCCGATGGCCGGGAAGGCGACGAAAGAGGGAAATAAAGCTGGGCATTGGGAAGCACTGAGGCAAGCCAGAAGTGCATTTATACTCTACGCATTGCGGTGTGTTTGTGAACAGGATGCAGGAACAGGATGCAGGATGAACAGGTGGATGTGACAGACCACAATTCTTTGGATGTGAGTGCTGTGGTTTGTTTCTGACTTGTCCGTTCTTTTATTTTTTTTTCCGGTTCATTTTTGCACAAACACAATGGGCTTCTTTTGCTCACATGACCGCAGTCGTCCCCGGGCTCGGAGGACGGCGCTTCCGGTATTGCAAAGGAGACAAAGGAGGCCCAAATAGCAGCCGGCTTATTCTTTTCTTTTTTTACATGCCGCAGACTCTCGCCAACTCCCGCCTGGCCCTGCGGCCGCTCGGGCGTGCTGCCCCCCTTCCTCCCCCCCCCAACATGAGACGTCGTCGGGTTTGAGCTGCGTTTGGGGGCAGGGGGCCTAAAACAGGGCGGCAGCGTCCCCGCTATTTTGGATTTTGGGGGGGAGGGGGGAGAGGGGAAGGGGGGGGGGGAATAAGCTTTTTAGCGGCGCGGCAACAGTTTTAGAGCGCTGACAGGGCCGTCCAGGCCCATTCTGGCGGGCTGCTTGGCATATTTTTGGGGGAGAACGCCAGAACGCCAGAAGACCCGCCCCCCTCGGCCGCCCTCTCATCTCATTCTGCCGTCGGTTTCACAACACGGCCCTGGCCAGTGCAGCTGCACGCGCTGGCAAGCGCTGGCTGCATCCGGACCGTCGGTAGAGACGGACGACCCCAGCCCCAACCCCAACGCAACCACGACGCAAAAGGGGGCAGTGCCGGGCGCCAGCCGCCGGAAAAGGGGACCGACCAACAGGCCAACAAGGCCAACCGACCCCAGGCCAACAGGCCAACGGGCCAACAGGACGCCACCCTTCCCCTCGGCTGGCCGTCCTGTTTCATCCTGGGGGCGTGCTCCGTGCTCGCCACGGCGGAGGCGGCAGGCTGACGCAGTCCGTCTGGCCGTTGGCAGCGGGTGTTTCTGTATAATAGTGTCGCTGTCCTGCTTTTCTTTTTTTCTTTTCTTTGTTTCTCTCTCGTGTTCTTTCTTCAGTCTCTTCAGTCCGTTCGCATCTCTTCTTTTCCATTTCCGTTCTCTTCTTCCTTCAAAGGCTAGTCCTTTTTGTATTAACATTGTCCACTGCACGCGCGAGTCGCTGAGCATTCCTTTATTTACTTTCTCTTTTCTTCGTCTTTTCGTTTTTCGTCTTCTCGTCTTCTTTTCCCGTCAATCTTTCCCTCGATACCCATCGTTTTACACATCTTCACCATGTACTTCACCGTCGCTGCTCTCTCTGCCCTGATGGGCCTGGCATCTGGTATGTGATAATCAAAGAGAAGAAGAGAGAGACACAAAAAAAGAAGAAGAGAGAACTAACAAACAGCCACCTCGGTCACCGTCGTCCACGTCTCCAACGCCAACAACTCGCTCATCTTCTCCCCCAACAAGATCACCGCCGAAGTCGGCTCCATGGTCCAGTTCCAGTTCTATGCCGGCAACCACACCGTCACCCAGTCCACCTTTGACAACCCGTGCCAGCCCATCGGCGACCACAGCAACATCACCGGCATCCACTCCGGCTTCGTCCCGGTCGCCGCCGCCGCCGGCGAGATCCCCACCTACACCATTGCCATCAACAACACCACGCCCATCTGGCTGTACTGCGCCCAGGGCAAGCACTGCCAGAACGGCATGAGCATGGTCATCAACGAGAAGTGTGTTCCCTCCCATCTTTCTCTTTTCTTTCCTCTCCCTTCTCTCGCTAACCAACAGCACCGCCAAAAACGCGACCCGCTCCCTCGAGGAGTACCAGACCCTCGCCTCCACGGCCACCACCGTCGTCCCCGCGGGCGGCGCTGCCGCCGGCACCAACGGCACCACCACCGCCTCCACGACCGACACGTCCTCGTCGTCCTCGGCCACCGCCACCAGCGCGGCCGGCCCGGTGCTGGCTGCGCCGGTCTGGGCGGCCGGTCTGGCGGCTGTTGCCGGTGCGCTCTTCCTGTAGGCGCGTGGTGCAGCATTCCCCTGGAAGGGTCCTTTTTCCCATCTTTTCTTTCTCTCGGTGTCTCTTTTGTTTGGTGTCTCTCTTATTCTACAGTATTTTTGGGTCTCGCTAGCATGCGATGGAAATAAAAACGGAAGCCAATTTCGCCATCTGTTCGTTTCGTGAAGCACAGTCCTCCCGTATCCCCTGCCCTGCCCTGCCCTCCCTCACGGTTTGGCCTCTGCCTCGGCCGCCGCCTTCTTGCGCTTCTTGCGGCCCTCCTGCGCCGCCTTGCACAGCGGCTTGCGCGCGCCCTCCCAGCCGGGCTCGCGCACCAGCCGGCCCACGTAGCGGTACCGCGGGCTCTTGCGGAAGAACTCGAGCCAGTGCTGCACGGCCTCGTGCACGCTCTTGAGGGCGGCTTCGCGCTCGGCGGCGCGTTCGGCCGGGTCGACAACCTCTTGCTCATCGTCCGCCGGCAGAAACATGTCCTCGACGCCGCGCAGGTCGCCCGTGCGGTCCTCGGCAAAGCAGCCCGTGACAAACGCGCGCGTCGCGTCAACGCCGGCCAGCGCGTGGTACGCGCCGCCGGGGCCGTACATGCGCGCGCCGGCCGTGACGTCGAAGATGCTGCCGTTGATCGACAGGTAGATGGGCTTGGCCGGGTCCGTGCCGTCGAACGCGGCCAGCTCGGCGAGCGTCAGCGATGGGGGCCCGTACTGGCTGGTCAGTTGCATTGCAGATTTCGACAAACAGGGCCAAACAGAACGTACAATCTGCTGCTTCCACCACCACACCTGCAGGTAGTCCGGGCGGCTCTGCGCCCCCCAGGCCCACGACTGGCCGCCCGACACCAGGTAGCTGAGCCCGCACGACGCCAGCAGCAGGAACGTCAGCACGCGCAGCACGTCGACGTACGGGCTGTACGCGTCCTCGGCCTCGACGCGGGCCCGCGCCCGTTTGGCGGTGCTGCGCACGGGGGAGGCCGGACGGGCCTTGGCGTCGGCATCCGCGGCCGGCGACGCATTTGGCCGCTTCCGCAGGTTGTGTGCTGGCTCCGAGTCGGACATGGTTGGTCGTTGGGAAGCGGTGACAACAACAACAATGCACAAATGCAGTGCAGCAAGGGGAGTCTCTGAAAGTGAGGTGACAACTGCCGATGGCAACGGCGCGTGTGATTGGCCAGTAGTCCGCCTACGGGGCAAAGTGGGGCGCTGCGTCAGAGGGCTTGTTAGACGCATCGCGGGGCGGGAAAAAAGACGGCGAGAAACGAGATCCAAGGACGAAACGACACGCGACCGCACGCGACCGCCCAGGACCTCAACTCATCGCCGCGCGTGTAGAGAGGACGCCTCCTCTCTCCTTTCAGCCGCCAACATGGACAAAATCACCGACAAGATCGCGGCGCTCGAGCCCGATGCCTGCTACATCTCGCTCGAGTTTTTCCCGCCCAAGACGGCCATGGGCTTTGCCAACCTGCGCGACCGGCTCGACCGCATGGCGCGGGCGCTGCGGCCGCTGTTTGTCAACGTGACGTGGGGCGCGGGCGGGTCGACGGCGCAGAAGTCGCTGGAGCTGGCCGAGATCTGCCAGCGCGAGCTGGGGCTGACGACGTGTCTGCACCTGACGTGCACGAACATGGGCCGGGACCTGGTCGACAAGGCGCTCGAGGACGCCAAGGCGCTGGGCATCCGCAACATCCTGGCGCTGCGGGGGGATCCGCCGCGGCCGGCCGAGTACGGGGAGGCGGAACCGGCGACGGCGGCTCCGGCAGAGACCGAGTTTGCCCACGCCGCCGACCTCGTGCGCTACATCCGGCAGCGGCACGGCGACTACTTCTGCGTCGGCGTGGCCGCGTACCCCGAGGGCCACGCAGAGGAGAGCCACCCGCTGGGCCAGAGCCCGGACCACGACCTGCCGTTCCTGGTCGACAAGGTGCAGGCGGGCGCGGACTTTGTGATGACGCAGCTCTTCTTCGACGTGGCCGCGTACGACCGGTTCGAGACGACGCTGCGCGCGCACCCGAGCGGCGCGTTCCGCGACCTGCCGATCCTGCCGGGCCTGATGCCGATCCAGAACTACCAGATGATCAAGCGCACGACCAAGCTGAGCCACGCGCGCATCCCAGACGACCTGCTGGCGCGCCTGGACGCCGTCAAGAAGGACGACGAGAAGGTCAAGAGCGTCGGCGTCGACATCCTCAGCAGCCTGGTCGAGCAGGTCAAGGCCATCAAGGACCGCACGCAGCCGGGGCGGCCCAAGGGCTTCCACTTTTACACGCTCAACCTGGAAAAGGCCGTGTCGTTTATTGTCGAGCGCACGAACCTGCTGCCGCAGGGGGTGAGTGAGGGGGAGGAGGGGGAGGAGGTGGCGGTGGTCGATGACGTGGTGCCAGCAGCAGCAGCAGCAGCAGCAGCATCCACAGCATCCGCAGCATCCGCAGCACCCAGCAGCATCCCCTCGGTCCAGATCAACGGCAACGGCAGCCTCACTCCCCAGCAGCAGCACCACCTGCCGTCGCGGCGGCAGTCGTCGATCGGGTCGGACCCGCGCAACCGCGTGATCGTGGCGGGCCGGCAGGCGTCGCAGCCCGACTACGAGGCGACCGCGCTCGAGGCCGGCGTGCGCGCCGAGCCGGTCAACACGCGCGCCAACACGCTGGCCATCTCCGAGGGCGAGGGCGTGCTCGGGCGCGAGGCCACGTGGGACGACTTCCCCAACGGCCGCTGGGGCGACGCGCGGTCGCCCGCGTACGGCGAGATCGACGGCTACGGCGTCAGCCTGCACATGACGCCCAGCCAGGCGCTCAAGCTGTGGGGGCGCCCGGCCCGCGCCGCCGACATCAGCGCCCTCTTCATCCGCCACCTGCGCGGCGACCTGCCCGCCATCCCGTGGAGCGAGGAGGAGCTCAACCCGGAGACCGCCACCATCCGCGACCAGCTCGTGCGCCTCAACACCCAGGGCTGGTGGACCGTCGCCTCGCAGCCGGCCGTCAACGGCCTGCCGTCCGAGGACCCCGTCTTCGGCTGGGGCCCGCCGCACGGCTTCGTCTTCCAAAAGGCCTTTGTCGAGTTCTTCCTGCCCGCCGCCGACTGGGACCGCCTGCGCCAGCGCCTGGCCGAGCCGGACGTGCGCGCCAGCATCTGCTTCTACGCCATCAACGCGGCCGGCGTCTTCCAGTCGTCGGACGGAAGCACGTCTGCTGCTGGTGGTGGTGGTGGTGGTGGCGCCGCCGCCACCCCCGACGACGCCAGCATCAACGCCGTCACCTGGGGCGTCTTCCCCGGCAAGGAGATCGTCACGCCGACCATCATCGAGGAGGTCAGCTTCCGCGCGTGGAGCGAGGAGGCCTTTGGCATCCTCAAGGAGTGGGCGGCCGTCTACCCCAAGGACTCGGACACCAGCAAGCTGCTCGAGCACACGCACGACGACTACTGGCTCGTCAACGTGACGCACCAGAACTACATTGACAAGAACGCGCTGTGGGATCTGCTGGCGGCGTGAAAGAGAGCCGGGGTGGTCTTTTTTTTTTTATCGATTTATTTGACCGTACATAATTTTGAACACGTCCTGGCCACTTGTCCGTGGCTGCCGCTGCCATCTACCTAGAAGAAATACACATAGAAGTTACCCTTTTCGTTGGAACCGTACAACGCCGCACAATAGAAAGACAACATGAAGACATGAAACACATGGCATCGGGTATTGGGGGGACAGGGGGAAAACAAGGAAAGGAAAGGAAGGGAAAGCAAGGGAAAGCAAGAGAAAACAAGGAAAAAAGGAAAAAAGGAAAACAAGGAAAGCAGAAAAGAAAAAGGCGAAACAGCTACACCGCACCGTCGTTGTCAAAAAAGGACGTGCCCTGCGACATGGTCTGCGAGAACGACGTCCGCGCGAACGACGGCTGCGGAAAGTAGTCGTTGTCGTCCCACACGTCGTCGGCCGGATCCGGGACAAAGCGCGGCTCCGTCTTGATCGGCGGCTGGCTCGGCGTCGGCGCCGGCTCCAGCTTGAGCTGCTTCATCGGCATGCTCTTGGACGGCGTGTCCAGGATGTAAACGTCGTCGTCGTCGTCGTCGTTGTGGCCGTTGTGGCCCCCGCGCGCCGGGTCCGGCGGCGTCCCCCCGCCCACGGTCAGCGCCGGCGTGGCGTCAGGCACAACATAGGCGGCAGCGGCGGGCGTCGGCGTGACGGCGGGCTGCGGCAGCTGCGCCGACCACGCGGCCACGGGGCGGCGGTGGGCCAGCGTGGGCGTGCCGGCGACGGAGCCGGCCGTGGACGAGGCGGCCGACAGGGTCGCGGTCGCTGCGGCCGTCGCGGTCGCCGCGCGCTTGGTCGGCGTGTGCGTGGGCGTCACGTCCAGCAGCTCGTAGTCGACGTCGCTGCCGTCGTCCTCGTCGTTAGTGACGACGATCGGCTTCTTTGCCGTCGGCGTCCGCTTGCGGCTGCCGCTGCCGCTGCCGCTGCCACCAACACCACCGTCGTCCTTCGTGGCCGGGGCCCGGCGCTTGCGCGGCGTCGTGCACGACACCTTGGCCGTCAGCGGGCTCGCCCCGCCGTCGACGGCATCCTTGAGCGCCTTGGCGTCCTTCTTAATCGCTCGAAATTGGAATTCGAGGCCCTGCGGCGTGCTCTCGCCGTAGTACTTGTGGATGTCTATGATGGTCAGCAGGCAGACCTTGAAAAAAAAGGCAAATGCTGGTCCGTTTGGTCGGTCCCTCCGTCCGTTTGCTCGCATACCCTTCTCGCGCATCGTGATCAAGGGCGCCAGGTCCTTGGCGTCTTTTCCCTCGGCGACGGCCTGGCGGACAGCGGCCACATGCTTGCGGATGGGCCGAAAGCGGTGCTCAATGGCCGACGCAGTCGTGTCGGAGCCGAAGTGCTGGGCAATGGCTGTTGGGGTGGGCAGGCAGAGGCGGGCACCGAGTCAGACGCCGTGGACGAGGACGAGGACGAGAAGAGAAGACAGGACCAGCAGGAGGGTGAAGGGGGGGGGAGCGTACCTTTGAAGTTGAGCCTGAGGCCGGGTTGGCTTGCGAGCACGGCGGCCAGCAGCCGGCTTTGCGCCTCGTACGAACGAAAATTAGTTGGCATGATGAGCGGTCTCCTTGGAAATCAAAAAAAAGCCGTTCACAGGTCGAGCACAGGTCGAGCACAGGTCGAGGAGAAATGAAAGGGTGAAAAGCGACAAAAAAGAACGACCCCCTTGCGAGAAATAGATGGATCGGGTCCGGGCGTGCAGGAGCAGGATTTATTTAAAGATGACTGCCTCGCCGCGATGCAAACACGCCGTGCCGTCACGACAAAGGGACGCGCTCACCGTGGGCCCCCCTGGCCTGGCAACCCAGAGACGCAGAAATTCGGGGGGCTGGGCCCGCCTGCCAGAGGGGCCGCCCGCTCGGCGGGTCTGCGGCCGACGGAGCCTTGGCGCTAGCGGGTACCTGCCGCCTGGTGGCCGCCTGCTAGTGCGCACAGGTACCACTTTAGCAGCGCCCTACGCGTTCTGGCGCGCGTCCCGAGCGCGTTCCCCCAGCGCGTCGCTGCGCCTGCCCTCGGCCGCCGGGTCGCACAGGCGGTGTCGCCCCAGCGCACGTGTGCCTCCTCGTCGCCTGCCTAGCGCGGGCCATTCACCGAGTCCTCTGCCCGCCCGCTGTCGCTTCCCTATTGTGGCCCCCCATTGACGACGGCCCTGAATGGAATGGCCGGGCACGAGGACTGAACACCACGCCGCAGGCCTTTTTCGTCTCATCTGTCTATTGCTTTCCTTCTATCGTACGACCCTGCCGAAAACAAAAAACAAAAAAAAAAACCCCAAAAAATGCTTTTCCGTGGAAAGATGCGAATTACAAAAATATAGTTGAACCATGCCGAGTAGGCCCTGTGCCGTTCCTTTTGGGTCATACCCTTTTCACACACACACAGCCCTCAACCCTGACGGAAGAGCGCCTCGTCCTTCTCCTTGACCGGCCCAGCCCCCGGCCCGCCGTCTGCCAGCGCGCCGCCGCCGTTCCCGTACAGAAAGTACTGCACCCCGAGCACCACGTCGCACGCCGCCTGGAACAGGCCGCACAGCTTGAACGACCACGGGATCGCGCTCGTCGCCGTGAAGAACCAGAACATCTTCATCGCGTCGCCCGCCAGCCAGTTCACCAGCACCGACGGCCGGAACCCCCGGCACGACCGCGCCTGCGCGTTCGCGTAGATCTGCGGCAGCGGCAGCGTCGCCTCCACCGACAGGCCCACGTACCCGATCAGCGCCGAGTACGCCGCGTACACGTCCGGGAACGGGCTCAGCACCAGCTCGCACACCGCCAGGCCCACAAACAGGTACAGCAAAAAGTTCCAGTACGGCTTCGGCGACCGCCACAGCCAAAAGTTGTACGGCCGCTTGGCAAACAGGCCGCCGCCGCCGCCGGCACCCGCGCCCGCGCCCGCGCCCGCACCGCCCGACCGGAAGAACCGCGCCCGGTTGCTGCTGCTGCTGCTGTCGTTGTTGCTGCTGCCCACGCCTGCGCCGACGGCCAGCCCGGCAAACGGCACCGCCGCCTCGCCGCCCTTGTGCGACGGCGGCGGCCGGTGGTCGAGCGCGATCTTCAGGAGCACCACCTGCACCACCACCATCAGCAGCGACTGGGCAAGCAGCGCCGTGTCGAAATGGGCACCGGGGTAGTAGAAGATTCTGTGAAACAAGAAAAGAAGAAAAAAGAAAAAAAACTCGGGTCAGTTGGCGTTTTCGCACACACGCGTCGCACACAAAGAACAACCCACCGTAGCAGAGAAGACACCAGCATGATGAGCGGAATGTCGAGCGAGAAGCCGGCGCTCGAGCGCTTGCGGCTCATCGACAGCGCCTGGTCGCCGTAGGAGAAGATGGGCGACAGAACGAGGAACAGCGGCGCCGCGTGGGCCGTCAGCGTCTTGAGCCAGGCCATGGCGGGCAGGCACGCGGGTGGGCGGGCGTGAGAGAGAAAAGGAACAATGCAATGCCAATTGTGCGTCGATGCCGGTAAAAGATACAGCTGCGCCGCGTCGTCAAACCGCCACGGACCGAGGAGGAGGATGCTGCGCGTCGGGCTTTCGTCGTTGGAGAAAGGAGAAACGACCGTCTTCCAAAACGGGCGTAGCTTACGACAAAAAAGGTACACAGGTAAGATAAGATACAAATCAAGGTACCAGCCCAGAAATATGGGGCATCTGGCATGTGGGCCACGGCGCCGGAAAGCACAAGGTGTAAGTAGGTACGAGCACGACAGCCAGCACAAGTAACAACCAATTCATTCTTTTTTAATAGACACGGAGCGCGGCTCTGTTGCGTGACATGACACCAAAAACACAATAACCACCTGCGCCAGAACAGACAGAAAAAAAAGACAAAAAAAGAGCAGAAAAGAAGGGGTACACAAAACAGAACAAAACAAAGATATCTTACATGTCCTGTGAAGAAAATGGGAGTATAAAACACAGATAGTAAAAATGAAAAGGTAAAAACGAAGAAAGGCAAAAAAAAAAAAAGAAGAAGAAGAAGAAGAAGAAGAAGAAGACGAAGAACCAGGAAAAAGAGAAAGTAGATCCGACGGA
This sequence comes from Ceratocystiopsis sp. VPRI43766, assembly GCA_019925685.1. Taxonomy (NCBI): domain Eukaryota; kingdom Fungi; phylum Ascomycota; class Sordariomycetes; order Ophiostomatales; family Ophiostomataceae; genus Ceratocystiopsis; species Ceratocystiopsis sp. VPRI43766. The sequence goes on along the minus strand of JADHKF010000029.1, from coordinate 34,262 downwards.
AGTCATGGAGATCATGAGAAAGCGCGATGGGAACGGAACCCGATCGCCTGCCGACGTCTACCATGGCCGACGAAGAACGTCGTCCTGCAGCCGTGGCCGATCGGTGGCCGGCTGCGACCGCGGCGGTGGAAGGTGGAAGCGCGGCAGGTCAGAAGACAGGTGCCGCGGCTGCTGGTCCACTGCCGCCGGCTGCGAAGGAACCGGAGACAAGGGCAGCTGTTGCCGGTGAAGGGGTCCCGCCGATACTGACGTCAAAATCGACAATGGAGGGTAGCGGCTATCCGCAGCGGCACCGGCCGCCGCCGTCGCATGCGTGTAGGCGAATTGCGGCGATGAGCGCTGCGGCGCACTGGGCCACGTCAGGGGGGGGAGGGGCGGCATGGACCGTGCACTGCCCGGGCGTGCCGAATCCACCGTTGCCGTCGATATGGCAGTCGGCGACGAGCGACTGCTTGCAATGCTGCCACCGCCGCCTCCTGCAGCTTCTTTGTAGTGATCGTAGCCGGTGCGCATGCGTTTGCTGCTCTGTTCGTGGTCGCTGCCAAGGCTATAGTCGTGTTGCTGTTGCTGCTGCGGTTGTTGCTGCGGCTGCGCCTGAGACTGCTGCTGCCCAGAACTCGAAGTAGGGCCGTCTTCGTCGGGCCAGACGGGTGTGGTATCTCCTGGAGAGGCGGCGTTGTGGCCTCGGGGCCTTTGTTGTTAGCTTCTGTCTTTTTTCTGCATAGACGTATCTCTCGCTGAACTTACGCATTCTTGAAACGGCAGGGCCGGCCGAACTTCTGGCACTGGACACAACGCGGAAAGTCCGGGTCGCACTTGACCTTCTTCTCACGACAGAGCACACAGGCAATGGCCAGTCGCTTGCGCGGCTTGCCGGCTTTGGTCACACCCCAGTGGGCGTTGACGGCCTCCCCGTCAATAACTGTCTTGCAGTAGCTCCCATCATCGTAGAAGTAACACATTCCCTCGCCGGGAACCTCGGCTGTGCGCACAAAGCGTGGCAAAAACTGCGTGCCTGTCCAGATCTTGGGGCCCAGCCCGTCAGGATACTTGGTTTCTGTGGTCGTAGTCGACGATGGCAGTGGCGGCGTCAGAGGCGGGTGTCCGTTCACGGTGCTACCGCTGCTACTCCCTCTCCGCCCGTTAGAGACGGCATTCGTGTGAGTAGCAGAAGTCGTTCTCGGCTGCTGTGGTGCGTACGCCGAAAAACCTTGATTCTTCTCCGCAGCCGGGTACCAGCGTTCTGTCGGGTTCTGCAGGCCGGTCTCCGCCCGGCGCTCTAGCCGATAGTTTTCGGCTTTCTGCTCAGACAGGCTTGCTGCGTCGTGCCGTCGCGGGAAGCGATCGTAGGCTGGTGGCCGTGACTGTTGTTGCTGGTGCTCCAAGGGTTGCCGCTGCTGCTGGGCATAGGTTGGCGGCAGCGGTGACGGAAGCAGTAGTAAGGGAGGGGGGCGAAGATGTTCTGAGGATGAAGAAGGCCCAAACAAGCTGCTCAGAGATGGCAGCCGCTGGTGCTCCTTCTGGTTTTGGTGCTGCTGACGCTCCGGTGCGGACAGCGTTTTCTCGACGCGTCCCGCTGCTTCTGTTGCAGCTGCTGCAAGTGCGACAGAATTCGCGGACGAGGACACAGAGGCAAACGGCAGATGGCCATCGCGGTCTCGCTGCTGCTGCGAGTGTGGCTGGACGCGTGCCAGCTGTGGTGGCTCTGCAGACGGCAAGGGCGATGGCGGGTGATCATACTTAGACATCGGTGGGGAAATGGGCGGCTGGAGAACGTCTGGGCGGTGGTTCTTGTGGGAGAGGTGGTGTTCCTGGTGGCACCTAGACCAGGTCACGTCCCGGAAGACCACGGCAGAAGAGGTGGAAACAGAGGACTGCGGTGCCTGTGGCGGGTATCGCTCTGCTGCAGGGAGTAAAGAAGGTGGTGGTGGTGACTGTTTTCCGGGCCGACAAGCCGCAGTAAGAAGGGGAGATGGTGGTGGCGGTGGCCGTGACAGGGTCCACGAGGACGATGCAGATGCTGCTGACGATGTCGACGACGACGAATAAGGTGCTTGTGTGCGGCTTCTAAAGCTAGCGAGGTCGGGCGGCGTGTTTGGCAAGGTAACGGCCAAACGGTCGTGCGAAGCGAAACAGGACATGGAGAGCGATGGGCCGTGGATGATTCCCGGCAAATATCAAAGAATGAAAGGGGGAGCAAGAGGAGGAAAGAGATAAGAGAAGGACAGAATAGAGAAGAGAGAGAGAGGCGGGGGGGGGGGAGAGGAAGGGGGGGTCAAAAAGAAGTGGGAAGGAAAGAGCAAACGGGCAGAGGGGGGGCGACTGCCTAAATGAGAAAGAGACAAAAAAGAGGAAAAAGAAGGGGCGAGCTTCTGTTCCCTTGGATGCGTGAAGAAGAACAGGAAAGAGCAGAAGAGGATGAGGGCGAAAAAGAGACGGCCAATCCGAGGCTCTTATTCAGGGCCGGACAATGGTAGACGAGGTTGTCGTTGTCTAGGCACAAAACAAAAAAACCGAACAGGAAGCAGGAAGATGCCGGCTTTGTTGATTCGCTCCGTCCTTTCTTGTCCTTTTCTGAGCTGTGATGTGGTGGCGTCCTCGTATCTGATATGTATCCTCGGCCCCTTAGGGCGGCTTGGTTCTGGTCTCCTCTGGTCTCCTGCTGTCGAGTCTCGCGCTTCCCAAAGCGATACAATGCACGGCAGAGCGTCAATTTAAAGGTATCATCGACAGACGAAGGCGGTTAGAACAGGCGAGTGGGTGGGGGGGAAGAGGGAGGGAGGAGGGGGGGGGGGGGGGGGGGGGGGGGGGGAGTGGGGGGGGGAAAAAAAAACCCCCCAAAAAAAAAAACCCCAAAATTGAAGGGGGTTAAAAAAACCAGGGGCGTTAACTCGGGAATGTCAAAGAAGCCAAGAAAAGAGGTCCAAACGTCTTTGGCTTGAGTAATGACTCTGGACGAGGTACTCGGTCGTCGTTTTAACCGGTGTGCTGTTTGTGGGAGAGCATCCTTTGCAGACCGAATGGCAAGGCAGGCAGAAACGGGAAACGAGACACAAAACGAAATAGAAAAAGAAATAGGAATTGAAAAACAAATAGAAAACGGTCAGAAAACAGTTGGAGAGACGGCAAAATAAAATAGAATAAAATAAAACAATTATAAAAATATGAAATAAAGAACACACACACACACACACAAAAAAAAAAAAAAAAAAAAAAAGAATTAAGAAAGATTGCAAGGGGAGGGCAGAGCGCGTTGGACGACGGGCCGGGAACAAGGGTAGCGGGTGTGGTGGCGGTCTTGGTGGTCTGTTCGTGGAGGGTGGTATCTTGGCTGTTGACGAAAAGAATTTGGAAGAAGGAGGCGGCAAGGGGGGGCCATCGTGCATACGATACGTGCGTATGCAGGCAAGGGTCCTTGCCCAGCATGGGAGGGAAGTGAGGCTCACCATCCGCAGGCCGGCTGCCCGTTTTTCTACTCGTGGACGAGCTACAGGAGCTATTCGCGTGCATTTCCGGAAAGACGGTTCTTTTGGTCTATAATACGTTCTCTCTCGATGGAGTTTCCCAAAGCTTGGCTTTACTTCTTACAATGTCTGTGTGGTTCCTATAAGACGCTTTGATTTTTTTTTCCCGGTTTCTCGAGGGTATCTCCTGCGGTTTTGGTTGGCTTTGATTTCTCGGGTTTATTATTTTTTTTTTCCGGATCTTGCTTATTCTCGGGCCTTCGTAAAAGGCGCCATTCGTTAGCAAGCCCGTCATCCCTTGATGCGGGGGCCAAGAACAAAAACACATGGCTGCTAGCCGGGTGCTATCTCTCCGCGTAGGCGAGTTATGCTAAAGACAATAAACGGTAGAAAAAGTCGAGCTGCTAGGACGAATCCGCGGGCCACGGCACCGACGGAACCGCCACGGCACCGACGGAACCGGTGGCGCCCGCGCCACAACCGGCAGTCAGATTAGAAAGGAGATACAAATGCAAGCAGCATGTGCCTGCCCGACAAGCAAATGGACAACATGCATGTGCTGGTTGACAAGGGCATGTGTATCTTCCCCTCTCTTTCCTCCACTCTGGGCGGAGAAGGGACACAAGGACAGGGAATCGGAAGATCGTTTTCAGGGGCATCAGGGGCATATCGTCTCGCAAGTACAGGACATCGGATCCTGCTCGTTCTTTTTTATTCCAGAGACAAAGTATCTTGCAAGTGTCGTGCTGGTATACACGAGTCTTTTTTTGACGTATGTTTCATCGTCTTGCATCTGTCGTCTTTCCTTTTTATTCTTTCGTCTTTGATCGGTTTGTATTTTTTTTTTTTTTTCATAAATATATATATATTTTTATTTCTCTCACCTTCCCTTTTCTTGCCCTTATTTTTTTATCCACCACTGATGTCCCCGGTCTCTTATGCCGTCGTACTCGCGTAGATTGTCGCCTTTTAGAGTACTTCTATGCAAAGAGACCGGGTTGTTGTTTCCACAAGAACGCCGGACGGAGAAGACGGAATGCCGTAACGGAGTAAAGTAGACAAGATTGCGCAGCCAAAGGTACAGGCAGATACAGCGCGGCTAAGCAACGTGTCGTGTCGCTGTTAGCCCCGATCCCAGGCCCCTGGACGGGGGAAAGGGGGGGGAGGGATAGTACGAGTAGTGCGCTCGTCGCTCCGTTTTGCGTGCTTTGCAAACGGGTGGGATTACGGAGTGTTGCGGATTACGGAGTTCTGCAGCGTCCTGCCAGTCTGTCGCCCAAGACGGCAGGCGCTCTGCTCCGCCTCGTATCGTCGCATGGTGCGAGCCGCTAGAGCCTTGGCCCTTCCTGTTCGGGCATCCCCCCATGCAAGCCATGCAGCGTGGCCTGGCGCGCTAGTGGAAGGCCGGGTCGCACCTGCATGGAAGAGAACAGAGCAAACAACGCGTAAAGGGTGTGTGTACGGACTATAGTGCTATAGCGGGTGGATATATCGTTCTCCGTATTTCGTATCTTGCTCGTCTTAACGGCCTTCCGCCTCTGGCGCTTCTTCGGCCGGCGGAACAAGGAGGGAAGCCTGTGATCGCCGACCGGGTGGTGCCCGGCATGTGCAGGGTATGGGGGGTTGGCTGAATGCGGCGAGCGGCACGGCGCCCGTTCGGCCACTTTTCCCGCGCCATTATCGCCGCAGTCTGCCCGCGGTCGGCGAGCAGCCTGGCCCTGCTGCTGCGTAGACCCTGCCCCCCCCTTCCCCCCCCCCCAGCAGCAACAGCAGCAAGCCAAGACGACGGTGCCCGTTTTATCGTACCATGCGTGGGATTCGCGCAACAAACTTCATTTTGGCGATATCCACTTGTTGCGCCGCGCCTTCCCACAGGCCTGGCTAGGCTGCGGTTGTTCGGCAGACGAAGGAACGGCCTGCGACGGAGAAGGTCGCACCCTCGAACCAGGCTACTCGTACATAGTTAGCGTGCTGAGGAGCAGCCAGCCGGGAGGTACTCCGTACGGAGTACGGAGTTGTTGGTGGCGGACAGAAGCCAGTATTAGTGGACAACCGGCAGGCAGAGAGGCGGCAAAAGGGCTGAAATGGGAAAGTGGGCGGCGCAATGGGCGCGCTGTGGGCGCCTGAACGCAGAACGAACACGGCAGCTGCGCGGGTAGCGGCAGAAAACCGAATAGGATCGGGAAGGAGAGACGAAGGAAAATACGGTAAATACGGTAAATATGGTAGAGTAGCGGTGGCGGCGGCGGCGGCGGCAAGCAAAAACATCCGATGGCCGCGCCTCGTTTTTCCACTTTGCGCGGCAATTACAACAAAGATGGTGCTAACCGGCAGTGGAAAGATGCTGTGCGGAGAGCGATACACACACGCCAGGAAACGGGTATATCACTTCCTCGAAAGGAAGGACGTAGCCCGGAATGCGACGGGGAGCCTGGGAGACAAAACGATAGAGGCGAAGATGATACACGTACAGACTCGGACCGCGTGGGAGGCAGAGAGCGACACAGAGATACAGAGATACAGCCACCAAAACCTCGGACGGATCCGACAGGACACAAAGACACAGAGTGGCAGGCCCGTGTCTCGGAAGCCGTCTCCCCAACCGTTGGAAGGAAAAACCGGCTCGTGCTTCCGTGGTGCTGCCGTGCGACGCTGCGTCGGAACCAGTTGCAGCAGAAAAAAGTTCAAGCAAATCCCTGCGCACGAGCATAGAGTATTACAGGGTATCTTACGGGTTCTACGACGTGCCCTGTTCGGTCGCGCACGAGGATCGACAGGCCGGTGGATTTCGCCTGCCGCTGACGACAGCCGGGGGATTAAGGTACAAGAGGCGGAAGGCACCGATTTTTTTTTTTGAAAAAAAAATAACAAAAAAAAACAAATAATAGGGGAGGACAGCACACACGCGCGCAAGTGACTAGCGACGGATGGCGGGCGGCGGCCTGTGCTGAAGGTATTACTCCGTACTCCGTAGCGTAGGTAGGGGGGGGGTCCAAGTAGGCTCGGCTCGATGTATCCCCCCGCCCGGGCACCGTACCGTGGAGACAGGCGGCCGGACAAGGCCCAACCAACAGTCCGTGGGCGATGCTCGAAGAAGAAGGAGGCGTTGTAAGGACGCATCGACGAATCGACGAATCGACGAACCGACGAATCAGCGCATCAGGCGTCGTATTGGGCTGGGCACACTGTATCGCGCATGAAAAAAGGAAGGCATGCTGTGTGTGCGGACGGGAAAGGAAGGACAGGCTTTGTGTTCTGGTAAGAACCCGGTGCATGAGTGCATGCACGCTCTTTCCCGCTGGCTGCCAGCTTTTCTTTCCGGGAAAGAACGAGTGGGTTTCCATTACGTGCCAGTGTCCTACTTTTTACTGGGTCGCGCCTGCAGGAGGTGATTGTCCGTTCCCAAGGATATGGGAAAAGGGGGCAGCATACAGTAGAATACAATGCAAGCACCTTACATTCCCCCAAACTGCAAAGAAACTAAAGCCCAAAGACAGGAAACGACCGGGCCGGTTCGCTCGTATTCCAATCTGACTCCATTGCAACATGAATCGTCGGCCAGACTGCCCGGCACGAGGTGGCATTCGCTGATCCTGTTCTGTAAGGGGGGGTGAGGGGACGTTGCAACGGGTTTCGCGCTCGTCTGTTGTTTCCCCTCCCCTTCCTTCACTGCAACGCTGGCTGGCCACACACAGACGCCGTCTTGGCCCTGCATCGCCCTGCATCGCCCTGCACAAACGGTCCGGCACGCTGCCAGTGCGGCCAACAGCACCCTTACTCCCTCCCCCCCCTCACCCCCGGTCACCGACGCACTGAAAGAGGGCAGCGCGTTTTAGCTCCTGCGTGTGTGAGACCACAGACCGGCCTCGTCTTCACGCTGGGCCCCTTGCATCTGTGTGGTGGCATGGGTCGGGATGGCGCTTGCGCCGATCGCTGCCTCTTTTTATATTTTTTGCTCTTGCTTTTTTGGACCCCTCACATTTGACGCTTGCCCTACAAAAGAGCTGCCAAGCGAGCCAGAGCGAAAACTGCCCGAGCCGGGGGGGAGAACGGGGAAGGGGGAAGAGAAGAGAGGGGGGGCCCAGACAGGGCGACCAGGGGAGACGTCGGGGAGACCGAGCGAGCTAGTCGTCTTACGGGCCAGTCAACGGAACGCCCTGGGCACGAACGCCGTACGATACGATAATATACGCAGCGCCTTGCTGCGTGGCACCGCAGACAGGCTGGTGGTGTTCCCGCGACGAGAACCGAAGAAAACGAGAGCCGAAACGCAAAAGAACCTAAGACCTGGCTGCCTAGGCTGCATCAATGCCGAGGAGAGGACGGGAGGACAGGGTGGCAACGGCAGTGAGTAGCCGGTCCGGCCAACCAGAGCAGCGAGAGCGCCAAGTGCAACTGGACCTGCAGGTTGGTCAAGCCAGCCAACCAAACCAGCCAGGCCTGCTGCAAGGAGAATAACCAGGCGGCCCTGCACTGAAGCAAGCCAGCCAGGCGATCCAGGCCTGCAAGGAGATCAACCAGGCCCTGCACTGAAGCAAGCCAGCCAGACGAACCAGTCCTGCAAGGAGATCAACCAGGCCCTGCACTGAAGCAAGCCAGCCAGACGAACCAGTCCTGCAACAAGCTAAAACCAGCAAGGTGCTTCCCGTTCGGACCAATTCTATCGCCATCTTGCGTCTTTTTTGCCCCCCGTGCCCCGTGCTTTATGCTCTGTGCCCAGTGATGCGCAGGTGCTGTGCTGGGTGTGCCCTGTCTGTCTCATGTGCTGCCCCGGACGGTGGTGCCATGGGCGGTCTGGATGTGCCCTGTGCGGTGCCCTGTGCTGTCGGCCAGTTCACCTGGGCCGTGGCCCTCAGGTATTCTCTTTACGAAACGAACGATAAGCTTTTTCCCGCCAGTTCGTGACAGGCCGGCGTGCCCGGTGATCCGGGCTGAAGCGCATGGGGGTCACAGCCAGAGAGGGGGGGTGGCCCAGCCATGAATGACGCGGACGGCGGAGCGAACGGCAAACGATAACTGATTTGAATTTGTCGTGTCATGGCCGGATGGATTGGCAAAAATGAACAAAAAGCACGACGACTCCACGATAACGCAGAGAAAAGGGGGCAGCGCTACAGACGACGGGCTCAGCGAGACGAAGGATCCTCACCATCCCGCGATGCAAGATACGCACCGATCGTGGGCCGGCCCCCTTAGGATGGCGGCGACCGAGGTGGGGGAAAGGGAAGGGTTGGCGTGGAGGTCCGTGACAACGACGAAACAAAACGAAAAACAAAAAAAAAAAAAAACGAAAAACAAACGACAGCGATGCGCGGCGACGATCATGCCAACCGCCTAATACCACGGGGAAACAGGAGCGAAACTGGGCCACCTTCCTGAACGATGCTGGTGCCAGAAGCAAATCCTTTGGCGTTGCAACAACTTACCCCAGCAACCCCAGTCGGTGTGCCCGGATCGCCGTCTGGAGTGGCTCGGCGTAATGCAGGCGATTGACATATACGAGGTCAGTGGTTCCCGTTTATTCTCCTTTTCTTTAATTTCTGCGCCTTTTCTCTTCTAGAAGAGGAAAGGAATGGCCCTATTGGCTCTAGAAGAGGAATAGAAAGGTGAGAGCAAGCGAGACGGCACAAGGGGTGAGACGATCCTACGACGGTGTCGGTGACCAGTTTCAAACTGTTGGGCTTTCTGCCCCGGCCCAACACTCAGCGCCAAGACACCAGCCCCGTTGGCCAGGCGGGGGACCAAGGACCCGAGGTTACAGAGAGAAGAGTGAGTCCAGAGAAGATCAGTTCGTGTCGATCAGTCAAGGAGATCAATGAGAATGACAAGCAAAGACGTTAACAGTAAATCAGAGAAACATGCAGTAAGAGCCTTGGCAAGGGCCAACAAATTATACTACCCACAGACCACCTCAGCCAACCCACCGCCGCGCACTGCGGAACATGCGGATCCACGGCCCGTAGTCGCCCCATTCGTCCGCGTTGGGTGGCAGGTAGCTGGCCACGCCGGCGACAATGGTGCGCTCCGGGTGCGGCATCATGGCCAGCACGCGGCCGTCGACGCTGCGCACGCCGGCCACGCCGCCGGGGCTGCCGTTGGGGTTGGCCGGGTACGCCTCGGTGACGGCGAGGCGGTTGTCGACGTAGCGGATGGGCGCCAGGCCGCCGCGCAGGACGGTGTCCTGGGCGGTCGGTGACGCAAACTGCGCACGGCCCTCGCCGTGCGACACGACGACGGGCAGCGCCGAGCCGGCCATGCCGTGCAGGAAGACGGACGGCAGCACGCCGTCGGTGCGTGCGGGGTCCTCAGTGATGCGCACCATGGTGACGCGGGCCTCAAACTGCTCGCTGGTGTTCTGGACAAACTCGGGCCAGTGCTCGGTGCCCGGGATGAGGCCGCGCAGGCGCGACAGCATCTGGCAGCCGTTGCAGACGCCGAGCGTGAAGGTGTCGGGCCGCTGGAAGAAGGCGGCAAACTCGCGCTCGGCGTGGGCGCGGTGCAGCCGGATGGCCGAGGCCCAGCCCATGCCGGCCTTGGGCACGTCGCCGTACGAGAAGCCGCCGCAGGCAGCCAGCCCGACAAAGTCGGCCAGCGAGCGGCCGTCGAGGATGTCGGTCATGTGCACGTCGACGGCGTCGAAGCCGGCGGCGCGGAAGGCAAAGGCCATCTCGGCGTAGCCGTTGACGCCCTGCTCGCGCAGGATGGCCACGCGCGGCGCCTTGCCCAGCAGGCGCGTCAGCGGCGCCGTCAGCGGCGCCAGCGTGTCGGCCGGCGCATAGGTCAGGCGGTACGACAGGCCCGGGTCGGCGTCGTCGGCCAGCGCGGCGAACTCGGCATCGGCGCACGCCTCGTTGTCGCGCAGCCGCTGCATCGCGTGCGACGTCGCCGACCACCACTGCTGCATCTCGGCGCGGCCGAGCGTTGCCAGCTCCGTCGCGCCGTACCGCAGCGTCAGCGACTGGCGGCCGCGCGCCTTGACGACGCCGAACGTGCGCAGCAGGCCCGGCGGCGGCCCGCAGGTCGAGAAGCCCATCTTGAACAGACCCTCGTCGCTCTTGCGGATCTGGAAGACGGCGCCCAGCTCCTCGTTGAACAGCGCGGCCAGCACATCCTCGAGCCGGCCGGACTTGGCAATGCCGTCCAGCATCACGTCGACGCCGCACCGGCCGGCAAACATCATCTCCGCCAGCGCCGCCATCAGGCCGCCGTCGGACCGGTCGTGGTACGCCAGCACCACGCCGCTCTCGTGCAGCTGCGCCAGCGCGTCGAAAAAGTCGGCCACAATGCTGTCGCGGCCGCTGCCGCTGCCGCCCCCGGGCGCGTCGCGCACGTCCGGCGCCTCGTGGCCGACCCGGCCCAGCACCTGTGCCAGCGCCGACCCGCCCAGCGCCTGGTGCCCGTGCGCCAGGTCGACAAACACCAGCACCGTCTCGCCCACGTCCTCGACGCGCCGCAGCTGCGGCGTCCACGTCCGGCGCGTGTCGCCGACGACCGAGAACGCCGAGATCACGACCGACACCGGCGCTGTCACCGTTGTTGGCTTGTCGTCGTCGGCCTCCCGCCACGACACCTTCATCGACGTCGAGTCCTTGCCCACCGGGATCGCCAGCCCCAGCCGCGGGCACAGGTCCTCGCCAATCGCCCGCACCGCCTCGTACAGCGCCGCGCCCTCGCCCGCGTGGTTGACAGCCGCCATCCAGTTGGCCGACAGCTTGACGCGCTGCAGCCCGCCCTGCAGGTCGGCCGCGCCCAGGTTCATGAGACTCTCCACGACGGCCATGCGCGCCGACGCAGCCGGCGAGATCAGCGCCAGCGTCGGCTTCTCGCCCATTGCCATCGCCTCACCCGTGCGCACCGTGCCGTCGGTCGAGAAGCCGCCCGCCGTCACGGCCACGTCAGCCACCGGCACCTGCCATGGGCCCACCATCTGGTCGCGCGCCACCAGTCCGCCCACCGTGCGGTCGCCAATCGTGATCAGGAACGACTTGGACCCGACCGCCGGCAGCATGAACACCTGCCGCGTCGCCTCGCGCAGCACCTCTGCGTCGCTCAGCCCCGCGCCCCACGACGCCCGGATGCACTGCGCCGGCTCGAACACGTCCAGCTTCGGCGCCCGCGTCGTCACCACCCGCTCCAGCCGCCGGTCGCGCGGGAACAGCGTCGCCATCGGCAGGTCGATGGGCCGCGGCTGGTCGCGGCTGTCGCGGTCCGTCACCACCAGCCGGGTCTGGCCGTCGGCATCGCGCCCGACGACCGTGCCAACGTCCGAGTAACCGCAGCGCTCGCGCTCTGTTTGCTAGTCAGCAAAGTGGCAATACAACATACACCGAATCAGAAAAAAGGAAACTCACTGCAAATGCTCATGAACCGGTTGTAGCCGTCCGGGTTGACCAGCAGCACATAGCGCTCCTGCGCCTCGTTGCACCAGATCTGCAGCGGGCTCATGCTCGGGTCGGCGCTCTCGACCTGCCGCAGCTCAAAGTGCCCGCCGAAGCCGGCGTCCTTGACCAGCTCCGGCAGCGCGTTCGACAGCCCGCCCGCACCGACATCATGGATCATGGCAATCGGGTTCTCCGCACCCAGCGACACGCACGTGTCGATCACCATCTGCGCCCGCCGCTCCACCTCCGGGTTGCCGCGCTGCACACTGTCAAAGTCCAGCTCGGCCGAGCCCTCGCCGCCGGCGCTGCTGGACGCCGCGCCGCCGCCCAGGCCGATCAGCATGGCCGGCCCGCCCAGCACAATGACGTGGGCGCCGTCCTGCACGTCGCTCGGCCGCTTCAGCGCGTGCTGCGGCCGCACCGTGCCCAGGCCGCCGGCAATCATGATGGGTTTGTGGAAGCCGCGCCAGTCGTGCGCCGCGTCGTCCTCGCCGTCGTTGGTCAGCAGCGTCCGGAACACGCCCGCGATGCTCGGCCGCCCAAACTCGTTGTTGTACCGCGCCGACCCGATGGGCGCCTCCAGCATAATGTCCAGGCTGCTCGTGTAGTGCGCCGGCTTGCCCACGTGGCGCGCCGCCGCCTCCCACGGCGCCGGCAGGCCCGGGATGCGCAGGTCCGACACCCAGAAGCCGCACAGGCCGGCCTTGGGCTTGGACCCGCGGCCGACGGCGCCCTCGTCGCGGATCTCGCCGCCGGCGCCGGTCGCCGCGCCCTGGAAGGCCGAGATGGCCGTCGGGTGGTTGTGGGTCTCGACCTTGGCCAGGAAGCACGACGGCTGCTGCTCCTTGACCAGGCGCCAGACGCGCGTCGAGTAGTCGGGCGCCCAGAACTGCGCCGGCTCGGCCGTGAACACGGCTGCGTTGTCGCTGTACGCCGACACCGTGTAGCGGCCGTTGTGCTCGTGCGTGTTGCGGATCATCTGGAAGAGCGACTTGGGCTGCGCCACGCCGTCAATGGTCCAGCGCGCGTTGAACTGCTTGTGCCGGCAGTGCTCCGAGTTGACCTGCGCAAAGCTGAACAGCTCCACGTCCGTCGGGTTGCGCCCCAGCCGCCGGAACTCGTCCACCAGGTACACCATCTCGTCCTCGTCCAGCGCCAGCCCGCGCGCCTTGTTGTACGCCTGCAGCACGGCCATCGCGTCCGCGGCAGTGGTGGTGGCGGTGGTCTCCGCGCCGCTCTCGCCAAACAGCGGCACCGTCTCGAGCGGGCGGCGCGCTTCGTGCGCAAACATGCGCATGAGATCCGGCTCGTCGCCGATGCGGATCGCCTCCGTCATGCGGTCGTGCAGGATGTCGCGGAACGGGATCGCCGCCGCGTCGGTCGCCGCCGCGCCGTCCACGGCGTCGGCAAACGTCAGCGTCACCAGGCGGCTGCGTTCGACGCGCTCGACCTGGTCGCGCAGCCCGCACACGTGGGAAATGTTGGTTGCCTTGGAGCTCCACGGCGACAGGTTGCGCGGCCAGATCGCATAGGACTGCGTGTGGCCGGCGGGCTCGGCGGCGGGCTCGGCCGGCACCCCGGTCGGCGTGGGCGGCAGCGGCAGCAGCTGCGTCATCTGGTCCACCACGTCGTTGGGCGACACGCCGGCCTTGAGGCTGACATGGTACGCCCAGTGGCCGCGCAGCGAGACGACGGCGTTCGGGGGCGCCGTGTCGTTGATGCGGCGCACCAGCTTGGCCGCCTCGGCCGGCGTGTAGCAGGACTCGCCGGCCAGAGAGAAAAACACAGGAGACGACATGCTGGATCGTGTTTCTTCCGTCCCGAGTTGTTGCTGTACTGCGCTCGCGCACACGGAAGGAGACAGGAAGAGGGTGGTGCTGGAGGTGTGCCGTCTCGTCTCGGAGTGACGATGACTCCCAACTCTTTTTTTCCTTTTCTTTCTTTTTTTTCAGCGCCTGGACGCCCTATAAAGTCTGCTGCTTAGCGCTGTTTAGCGGGGTGATAAGAAAATTCTGCGGGGACGGGGCTGGTGGGGTCTCGACAACGAACCGGGTGACAAGGCTCGCCCGGACGGGAAAGAGTCAGCGTCGACCCGGCTGCTTGTAAATGGAAATAGGTCTGGCTCTCAGTGGAAGGATCAATCGAGAGCCTGAGGTTTTTCTTGCCTTGTTGGTTTTTGTTGTTTGGCGTTCCTGTGTATTACTCCGCCGTTTCCCATATCGCACGGCAGGCAGCCTCTAGCTCTAAATATACTAGCGTTTGTGCTTCTCCAATTGCCAACCAGTTCACCAGTAAACCACACGAGTCTAGCGAACCACAGCCGCATCGCGTAGCCCATCCCTTCCGACAGCCCACGCAATCGACAACGGGCACCATGGACAGCAGCGACGCAAAGAACGGCATGGACAGCAGTGCCGCCAAGAGCGGCTCGGACGCGAGCGGCTCGGAGCCCAGCCGCTCCTTGGTAAGCAAGGCCCCTGGCAACGAGGGTGCAGCAAAGAGACGGCCTGCTAACGGGACGGTCTAGTCGCCGGACGAGGTGCGTGCCGACCTGACGGCGCAGCTGGACGATCTGCTGAACTCGCTGTCCAACAAGTTCGCGGGCGTGTCGAGCGAGATCTTTGCAAAGAGTAGGTTTGCCTGCGCCCAGCGCCCCGGCGGTGTGGCTCCTCCTGGCTGACAGCGGACAGTGGACGAGATGACGCGGCGGCTGGACAACATTGAGACCGCGCTCACGGCGAGTCAAGACGAGATGCGGAAGGCATAGCTGCGTGCCCGTGGTGTCCCGGAAGCGCGGCAAGCGGTCCGAGAGCAGGAATGGGCAGCACGTGCTGAAGCGCCATGAATAATATCAACGAATACAAGATCATTTCAGCGAACCAATCAGGTCTACAACACGAGAGTAACACGCTTCTTATTTTTGTTGGTCATGAGAAATAGAGAGGCGCGAGGACAAGGAAAGACATGATCGCATGCATCGTGCTACATCAACACCCTACAGCTCGTCCTTGGTGTCGTCCGCGCCGTACGCCGGCGGCTTCGCCTCGGCAAACTTGCGCAGGATGTTGGTCTTGCTGGTGAGCTCGTCCACCTTGGCCGAGGCCAGGCCGCCCTTGCCCAGGATGCTCTCGAGGCGCGCCAGCTCCTTGGCGACGTAGCCCTCGCTCTTGCTCAGCTTGTCAAAGACGCGCACGTAGTACTCGGCCAGCTTGTTCTCCGCCTGCGCCTGCAGCACGCTGGCCGCCTTCTTGGCCTCGGTGGCCGCGTCCGCCAGCGTCGCGCCGCCCAGCGCAAACTTGGCCACGATCTCGTCGAGCGCCGCCACCGTGCCGGCCGTCGCGTCCAGGCCGCCGCCGGGGAGGCGGTGCGTGCCGGCCTTGTCGTTGACGAAGCCGACCAGGTCCGCCTCGCTGCGCCCGCCCGCGTACACCTCGCCCTCGGTGCTGCCCTTGGGGAAGAACTTGATCGTCGGGTACGACTGCACGCCCTGGTCCTGGGCCGTCTTCTTGCTGTCGGCGGCCTCGGCATCCACCTTGGCAATCACGACGCCGTTCTCGTTGGCAAAGTCCGTCGCCACCTTCTCCCACGTGGGCGCCAGGTTCTTGCAGTCTGGGGGGGGGGGGGGGGTTAGTATTTGGAAAATATTTGGAAATGTTTGGATACTAGGTTTTCCGGTTCACACGTACGGCCACACCACGGCGCAGTAAAGGCCACGAGGACGGCCTTGTCGCCGCCAATGGTCTCGGTGAAGAGCTTGTCCGACAGCATCACAACGTCGGTCGGCGGCGCCTGCTTGCGGCGCGGCCGCACACCCGTCTTCTCGGTGATGAAGCTGCTCAGGCTGTCGAGGTCGCGGCCGCCCTGGTACGTGATGGGCTCGTCGCTCTCGCCGTCAAAGAACTTGAGCGTCGGGAAGCCCTGCACGCCGAAGCGCTTGCCCAGGCTCTTCTCGGCGTCGGCGTCCACCTTGGCAATCTGCACCTTGTCGTTGGAGGCAAAGGCCTGTGCCAGCTCCTCGTAGACCGGCGCCAGGTTCTTGCAGTGGCCACACCACGGCGCAAAGAACTCGACAAGCGTGGGCTTGCCCGACTTGAGCACGACCTTGTCAAAGTTGGACGGGATCAGGTCGAGCACCGCCGACTTGGCGGCTGCGACGCCGAGCAGGCCGGCCGCAACAAAGGCTCCGATACGGACCATGGCTGTGTGTTCTTCTCTGTTCCAGCTGAGGAAACAACAACAACACGATAGAATAGAAAAGGGCGGGGGAGATCGGGTGAATGGAAGTGAGACAAGGGGCGGTAAGGGAAAAAGAGCTTTGAAATCCGACTTAGAAGGCCACCTGTACAGCTTTCGCGAGCAAGTATTACCTAAGCACTATCGATAAGCAGCTGAGCCCCCGCACTTCCCAAGCCACGCGCAAGCCACACTTCTGATTGGACCACAATATTTGCGACGCACAGAAATTCGGAAAAAAATTACGGAACCCCAAAAAAACCCTTTTTTGGTCTTCCCCGTGCACCCATTGTCAACCACTCTCGACCATCCGCCCACTCTCACCGACAACCACCATCACCACAGCACACGCCTCGTATCTTCGAGAACTCTCTGCTGCAATAATGTCTCACGACTCTGTTTGGAACTCGCGCCCGCGGTCCTACGGCAAGGGCTCGCGCTCTTGGTACGATGCCTGCTTCGACGAGGAGGGGGGAAAACGCTGGATCTGCAAAGGACGAGAATGGAACATTGGCTAACCTGTTGCCCACAGCCGCGTCTGCGCCCACCGTGCCGGTCTGATCCGCAAGTACGGCCTCGACATCTGCCGTCAGTGCTTCCGCGAGAAGGCCAACGACATTGGCTTCGTCAAGGTACGATGGCGAGATGAGATGGGAAACGACGGGGAAAACAAACGAACAGACACTGACAGGCCATTGCAGCACCGGTAAATTCATCAAACCGAAAAAAAGCCAATCCCCCCCCCTTCCCCCTCACGTCGAAAAAAACCAATCCACACCTATCCGAATACGCTCCCCCGACGTCTTCTTTGCTCTTTTTTTTTTTCATCTCTTTCGACGCAGCGCGGGCCCGTGTCCGGAATCCCATCCAGCCCCCCCGAGGCGGCCCGAGATGCGTGGACCGATCAACCGCTGCAGCGTGTAAGGGGGAGGGGGACAACCGACGAGGAGAGAAAGGAGTCTGGGTTACAGGACTGGATGGCAAGTTAAAAAAAAAGGTCGCTATGGAGTAGTAGGACAGGCTTTGTCAATGGGACGGGCGTATCTCAAGAACCCGAGGCAGAGGAGGAAGGCATGGGCAGGGCGACTTGTCCCTCGCGTCTCCTCTTGTGCTTTTAGGTTCTTATGGAAGAGAAGGGGAGGACAGGCGTAGCCAGTTGCGTTTGGCTCTCGGTTTCTTTTTCCTGGTTTGCTGTTATTTTGATCGTAAAAAGAATCAACCACCTTTTCTGGCACATCGTCGTCACTCGTCACTGTGTTGTACAAGTCTATTGAGATTCACGCGGCTTGCAAAGAGGTTCGAGGGGAGATGGTCGGCAAAGAGTGCCCGCTAAATGAACAGCATATATAGAGAGATCATTTTCCTTGGCTTTTTTCGTTTTTGTTTTCCTTTTCCTTCCCTTTTGCTTCTTCCGTCCCCTCCTCTTACTTGAGCAGACGGGTCACAATGCCGGTGGCGACGGTGCGGCCGCCCTCGCGGACGTTGACGCGCTGGCCGTTGTCGACGGCCAGCGGGTGCTGCAGGGTGACGACCATCTCGACGTTGTCGCCGGGCATGACCATCTTGCTGGCGGCGTCCTCGGTGCCCTCGGGGAAGGTCAGGGTGCAGGACTCGTCGGCGGTGCGCAGGTACATCTGGGGGCGGTAGTTCTCGCGGAAGCCGGTGTGGCGGCCGCCCTCCTCCTTGGACAGGACGTAGAGCGAGGCCAGGAACTGGGTGTGCGGCGTGATGGAGCCGGGCTTGCAGACGACCATGCCGCGGCGCACGTCCTCGCGGCGGACGCCGCGCAGCAGCAGGCCCGAGTTGTCGCCGGCGCGCGCCTCGTCGCACGACTTGTTGAACGTCTCAATGTCGGTGACCTTGGTCTTGATGATCTCGAGGCCCTTGCCGACCAGCTCGACCTCGGAGTCCTTGCGCAGCGTGCCGCGCTCGACGCGGCCCGAGGCCACAGTGCCGCGGCCCGAGATGGAGAAGACGTCCTCGACCGACATCAGGAAGGGCTTGTCCAGGTCGCGCTCGGGCGTCGGGATCCACGAGTCGACGGCGGCCAGCAGCTCGTCGATCTTCTGCTCGCCAATGTCCGGGCGCTTGCTCTCGAGCGCGGCCAGCGCCGAGCCCATGATCACGGGCGTTTCGTCGCCCTCGAAGCCGTACGTCGTCAGCAGCTCGCGCATCTCCATCTCGACCAGCTCGAGCATCTCCGGGTCGTCGATGACGTCGACCTTGTTGACAAACACGACAATCTTCTGCACGCCGACCTGCCGCGCCAGCAGCAGATGCTCGCGCGTCTGCGGCATCTGGCCGTCCGACGCCGCCACGACAATGATGGCGCCGTCCATGTTGGAGGCGCCCGTGATCATGTTCTTGATGTAGTCCGAGTGGCCGGGGCAGTCGACGTGCGAGTAGTGCCGGTTGTCGGTCGAGTACTCAATGTGTGCCGTCGAGATCGTGATACCGCGCTTGCGCTCCTCGGGCGCCTTGTCGATGGAGCCGTAGTCCAGGAAGCTGGCCATGCCCTTCTCTGCCTGGCGCTTGGTGATGGCAGCCGACAGGGTGGTCTGAGGATGTTAGTGAAAATGACAAGAGACGACGGCGGGTGCGGCGGCGGATGCGGCGGAAGCAGTGCACTGCGCAGCACACGATCCATTCCTCTCGCCAGAACATACCTTGCCGTGATCGACGTGGCCAATGGTGCCTGGGAGAACCACGTTAGCTGCTGAGCCGTCCTTGCTGCTGAAGAAAGAGAGGGGTTGAGCCGGTTCAACCCCTCTCGCCGCTGCATGCGGCCTGTCCGTCCTTACCAATGTTGACGTGCGGCTTGGTCCGCTCGTACACGGCGTACGTCCGCACAAAGCTCATCACCGACGACGGCTTGCCCGCCTTGAGCCGCATCGACAGCAGCGGGCTGGCGCTGCCGGGCGTCTGCAGGGCCGCGCGCGCGGCCCGCGCAAACGGCGCCAGCGAGCGCAGCGTGGTCGACACCATTTTGGGGTAAGGAGGGAGTCGGGGGGAGGGGGGGGGAGAGAGGCAGACAAAAAGAGTCCGAGGGGAAGAAAAGCAAACGGGGTGCGGACAGAAGGGGAAGAGGTCGGACGACTTCGCACGAGGAGCCCAAAAATTCGGCTGCTACACTCGAAAAAATTCTTGAGCTTTTTGCCCGTTGCCAGCGGCGGTCCACAATTCACGTGCGATGCGACAAGCACGAAAGCAGAGCTCTGTCATTGGCCAATGGGCTCTTACAGCTTTATACGCCTCCCAGGGTCGTCGGTCTGCATGCAATAGATCTGGTTGAAGATGCCTGTAGATGCTCTGGCTATACAAAAGAAACGGCCCGGGGGAATAAATGCAGAGACATCCGTCGCTCCTGTAGAATGCCTGAAGACGATTGAAACGACAAGGTATCCAAAATAAAACGATAGAAAACAAAGATGCAAACAGAAGAGGAAAAGATATAGGAAAAAATAGGAAAAAAAAATAGGAAAAAAGAGCGTCATTAGCTGGAAACAGCCGTCGTGGAAACAAGAGTCGGTCGTGCTTGGTTGGCAGAGAAGGGCAGTCTGCCGTCCTCATTACCAGCCACCGCGCGCATTCGGCGGTCCCCGCTGCGACTCGACGTCCGTGTTCCAGGAACGGTTGTTGTAGTTGTTGCTGCCGGCGCTGTTGTTGCGCTGGCTGCCGTAGCCGGGCTGCTGCGGCGCTGCCGGCGTCGGGGCCGCAGGCAGCTCAAAGTAGGAGCTGTACGACACCTCCTCGGACGGCTGGCGGTCGTGCGCGCGGTAGCTGTCGCCGTATCCGGCACCGTAGCCGGCACCGTAGCCGGCACCGTAACCGCCGTTCGCTGCCTGCGTGGGCGCCGTCATGGTCCGCTGCTGCGGCTGGCCCCCGTAGCCCCGCGCAGCGGCATTGGCGGCCGGATACGGGTTCGTGGCGCTGCGCATGGGCGACTGCATGCCGGGTCCTGGTGACGCCGTGTAGCCGCCGCTGCCGCTGCCGCCGCCGCCCTGGCGGCCCATGCTGTTGTTGAGGTTGCTCTCGAGGTCGCTGCCGACGCCGACCGGCGACCGCACCGGCTGCGGCATGGCCAGCACGGCGTTGCTGGTGTACGTGGGCGGCGGCGACGGGCCGTCCCGCCGGCTGGCTGCATAGCCGCTGCCGTTGGCAATACTGCGTGCTGTCGACGCCCCTGCCGCCCCTGCCGCAGGGTAGGGCATGGCGGCCGACTCGATGCTGCTCAGGCTCGTGTTGTTGCGCGTCAGCTGGCGGATCGGAGCGCCGCCGCCGCCGCCGCCGCCCATGCTCCGGTTGGACGCGGCCGTGCCCGGGCGCAGGGGCTGCGGGCCGGTCAGCGATGGGGCGGGCGACCCGGAACGGCCCGGCTCGGCCGCGTAGCTCAGGAGCGGTGCGCGGCCCGAGTAGGCGGCGGTGCCGGACGTGGCCCCGCTCATCGCCGAGGCCATGGTGCCGGAGCGCGTGGGCATGGGCGGGCGCTTCTGGTCGAACTGGTTCATCTCGAAGCCGGCGGCGGTGCCCGGGCGCGACGTGTAGGCGGGCAGGGTGGTGGTGGTGTCGTTGCGGTTGAGCATGAACGTGCTGCCGTTGCTGCTGCCGTTGCTGCTGCCACCACTGCTGTTGGACGCGGGCATGGGCGGCAGCTTGTCGTCGCCGCCGCCGCCGGCGAAGAGGGCGCCGCTGAGGTCGGGCAGGGTGGCGGTGAGCTGGGTGGGCGGGGCGGCGCCGTTCTTCTTGGCGGCCTTGAGCTCGTCCTTTTGGCGGCGACGCTCCTCCTCGCGGATGGCGGTGTTGACCTTGACGGAGACGATCTTCATGAGGCGCTTGTTGACCTTGCGCGAGCAGTAGCCGGACAGGCCGCCGTCGGAGTTGGGGATGTAGCTCCAGAGGAAGAAGATGAAAAAGGCAAAGGCCAGCAGCAGAGACAAGAAGGAAAAGACCCAGATGATGAGGGTGAAGAGCATGCCGGACAGGATGAGGGCCTGCTGGTAGTTCTCGACGGCGAGGAGGCGGATCTTGGCGAAGAAGTCGAGGATGGTGTGGCCGACGTCGTCGCCGGAGGCCGAGAGGCGGGCGTTGTAGACGGAGACGAGGGTGAGGGCGTTGACGACCTGGCGCGGGCCGGAGCAGAGCAGGACGCGGATCCAGGACTGGAAGCCAAAGTAGGTGAAGAGGGCGACGTACTCGGCGCCCTTTTTGCTCTTGGTCAGCTCGGCGAAGACGAGGAAGCGCTTCCAGCCCTGGCCCTTGCCCCAGCGGATGCTCTCGAGGCGGACGGCGAGGCTGTCGAGGTAGCACTCGGCGACGCTACCGCGGCGCATGGTGCGCTGGGCGCGGATGTGCTCGTAGGCGAGGTTGACGAAGGAGAGGATGATGCAGATGGAGAAGATCCATTTGGAGGCGGTGAAGGAGAGCAGCTGGGAGGGGGTGATCTCGGAGGACCACTTGTTGAAGATGAGCAGGTTGACGGCGGTGAAGGTGTCGACGGTGTAGACGGCGATGGACAGGAGGAGCGAGAAGTAGAGGTAGGCGTAGGCGAGAGGGGTGAAGCAGGACGTGGACTTGAAGTCCTGGAGCGACTATAAAGGGGGTCAGTATTTTCCTTGGGGGATCGACGACAAGGCTGGATGCCAAGACTCACAATGTAGTCCCATTTCTGCTCTGGGCGAATCTCGGCCGCCTTGGGGCGAGGGCTCATGCAGCCCATGGTGAGAGAGGAGGAGGAACGGGAAAGGAGAGAGAGAGTGTGTGTGTGTGTGTCCGCTGACCAGCAGGAAAGGAGCAACAGCACCGAGTCAACGAGTCAACGCTGAAGAACAAAAAATGAAGGAAAAAAACCCGAAGAGAACACAGTTCTCTAGGGGGTGGACAGAGGAAACGGGCCGGCCGTGTCCGTCAAGGTATTGCGTCCTCTGGTGAAAAGAGGATGCAGCTTGAAGAAGAAAGAAAAGAAGGAAAAGGGAAAGAAAAAAAGAAGAAACACAGGATGAGGAATGGCGTGGTCGACAGGGCCACACACAGGCCTCGCTAGACGCAGGATCGGTCGAGAGCGAGGACAAGCGCGTCGGGCGGCTGTCGTTCAGAGGGAGCAGCAGCAGGAGGCCAGCATGGTGCAAGGAGTGCTGGCCCGGGGGGGGGGGAGAGTAGCAAAGGGCGGCAGAGCGAGGGCGGCGAAAGTACTGATGGTTCACCAGAGGGAGAGAGAGCAAGAAGAAAAAAAGAGAGAGAGAGAAGCGCGCGAGGACGCCGGCGCGGGATCTCAAACGGCAGGCCGTTGCAGCGGCCCGTCTCATTGGTGGGAGCAGGGGTCGTGAGACGTAGACAGGGGCGCCGGCGTGTTTCCGGGCCTGCAGGCAGCCGAGCAGGGCTGACGAAGGAGATGAAGGGAGAGGAGGAGGAGAGGAGAGGAGAGGAGAGAGGAGAGGAGAGGAGAGGAGAGGAGAAGGGCTGGCAGACACGAATGAGAGGTAGCGTTGAGCTGGCGTGTCTGCTGCTGATCATCCATTGTCAATTGTCCATCCTGTGAAGACCCCAGGCTCGCTGGCTTGGCGCCCTGGCGGCCGGCGGCAGACCGTTGGCGACGCGAGGGCAAGACAGCGTCGCGGGATCAGGGGAGCATCCGCTGCAGGGGGGGAAGAAAGGGGGTCGTGCTAGGCCCGTGCTAGTCCAGGCGGCCAATCAGCGGGGGTCTGCCCCTGGCAGCGCGAAACACATAGGGCGGACAGGGCCCAATCAGGTGCAGTGTATGCATTTACAGTACAAGGTACATGGAACTTGATGTGCATTCCTATTTTCTTTTTCTTCGTACGACATATTTTCCCTCCATAATACGACATCCATTCATACGACATCACCGGCCGCCGCCGGCCTGTATCATCGTCGTCAGACCGTTATAACCCATTCGTTTCGTGGTCGTAGTATCCTCGTAGATCGTCGTGTTGCTCACAAGATCTTTCTTCTCCAGGCGCCTAGACAGAGCCGGCCGTCTTGTCCTCCTTGGCCTTGGCCTCGGTCGCGACGGCGGCCTTGCAACGGACCAGGCCGCCGGTAGTGTCGGCGTGACGGGTCTCCATGGCGAGGACCTGGCGGAAGATGATCTGGAGCTCCATCTGCTCCTGCTCGGTGAGGCCCTTCACTGCACCACGACGCATCTCCCAGCTTTCGTCGGTCTCCTGCAGGAGACAGGCGTCGTCCTGGCCGGTCGGGTCGGCAAAGACGAACGAGCGCCACTCGGCGTTGTCCCAACCGGTGCCTGGTTGTCAGTAAGAGAAGGAGAAACGAGAAAAACGAGAAGAAAACGAGAAGAAAAACGAAAAGGGAGACAAAAAAAAAAAGACAGAACGTACCACGCGTAGCGGTGACTCCGCCGTACTCTTCCGTCAGCACGTGGAGGAAGCCGCCGTGGGTGACGACGACGACGCGGTCGTCTGGCCCGAGGTTGGCCTCGGCGGCGAGGTCGCGCAGGATGCGGCGGGCCGCCTTGGCCCGCGCCTCGATGGCCGGCAGCTCGGCGGCAAAGGGCGAGCCATGGGCCTTGTTGTCCCAGCCATCGAGCACGCGCGAGAGGTCGACCTCGTCGGGCGTGAACTCGGCGTGCAGGACGGCGGGGGGCGACCCCGTGTCCGACGGCAGCATAGAGAGTTCTTGGAGCTCGGGAACGGCGGTGATGCGTGTCGGGCCGCCGGGCGCCGGGGTGACGCCGTCAACGGGGCCAAACGCAAGCTGGCAGGTGCGCAGGGTGCGGCGCAGCGGCGAGGCCACGAGCATGCGGACACGATCGTGGTACGGGTAGCGTGCACGCAGAGCGGCACACTGCTCCTCGCCAAGGGGCGTCAGCTGCGGGTCCAGCATACCCAGGTTATCAATACTGACGTTATGATATCCCTGGGCATGGCGAATGAGGTCGATGACCACCATGATGACGATGAAGGGAAAGAGAGATGAGTAGATGAAGAATCAAGAGTCAAGATATCAGAGATCAAGAGAAATAGGATCAAAGATGAAGAATGATAGGATCAGAGATGGGGATGGGGATGGAAGAGGTAGAACGAGAGAGGAAAAAATCGAGAGGAAGAGCGAGGCGAGACGAGATTTTATAGTGTGGGCCAGAGGGGAAAACGCCCGCCGGTTGCTGGGAGGACGTGAATGAGCAGCAGAGATGGGATGGTGAATTTTTTTGTGATGGTCTGGTGAGGTGAGAGCAAACGGAAATGGCGGGCGGATCTTGGGATCTGGGGGCGGTGGCGAGCTGCAGGCGGAGTTTTGCTTTGGCACTATACACGGGGGGGCATGGCCTGTCTACTTTTTGGCATTGAGGAGGATTAAGTCAAGGCAGCATCAAAGAGCTCAAGACAGCTCAAAGCTCAAAGCTCAAAGGCAGCTTCGTCCAGACGTTATCGTAGAAGCGGGAGAAATCGGAAGAGCAAGAAAGATAGCTGATAGAGGAACTGAGGATCGAGAACAGCGATGCCAACAATACAACCATTGCACGGAAAACAGCAACCACGAAACGAAGCACGACAGAAACCGCCTCAGAGGTGGCGCAACGCGGCGTGTACGACCGACACTGCCGGCTGCCTCAGCATGTAGAGCGCTGCCGCGCGCAGCAGCCGGTCGGGCACGGCGTTGTCGGATGGGATGGGCCGGGGTGTTCTCGCTGCCGTCCTGGACACCGCAGTCCTGGCTTTTGTCGTGGCCTGGGCACCTGCAGCGTTGCTCTGTGCTCGCGGCAGACGCTGCCGGCACACGCGATTCTGGGCTCGCCGGCCGTCGGCGCCGAGGTCGATCCAGATCCGGGCCCGGCCTCGTTTGCCGTCGCTGCTGTCGAGCGAGATGGTGATGCGCGGCTGCGTCTGGCGCCAGATGCGGGCAGCATCGCGGGCGTGGGGGGTCTTGTCGAGGGAGTCGAGGGAGTCGGGGTCGAGGTCGAGGTCGAGGTCGAGGCCGTCGAGGCCGTCGATATAGACAGTGACGTCAAAGAGCATGTCGGTTTGGTGAAGCTCACGAAAGGGAATGAGAAGAGGAGAGAAGAGAAGGACGAGGAGAAAAGAGAAGGAAGAGAGAGGAGAGAAGAGAAGGAAGAGAAGGAAGAGGATAATGAGAAGAGAAGAGAAAAGAGGTGAGGGCAGTGAATTATCGGATGAAAAAAAGATAAAAATAAACAAAGAAAAAGAAAAAAACAACATCCAACACCATCACCAACACCAACACCAACACCAACATCAAAGAATCAAAATCAAACAAAGAATTATCGAGTTACCCCAACTGTTTACCCCGATCCGGCACAACAAAGCAAGCGGCACGGCGCGAACAAAGACGCAGAATTCTGGACTCGGGACAATGCATGCAACCCTGTAAAAAAATACATTTCCAATCGGCAGACCCAAACGCCAACCCAGCCCTCACTCGGCCCCCGCCATGGCCACGTCCTCGGCCTCGGCCACCGCCGGCGCCTGCAGCGCGTCCATCTCCTGCAGCGTGTACGCCACCAGGTAGCTCTCGTCCAGCAGGTCGGCCATGCGCCGGTAGTGCCGCTCCGTGTAGACCTGCAGCGCGTCCAGCACGTCCTTCATGTTGGTGCCGCGGCCGGGGCGGGCGGCGGCGGTGGCGGCGGCGCCGGTGCCGGCGGCGGTCGTGTCTGCAGCACCGGGGGCATGCACCCCCCGCCGCAGCCGCGCCAGCCCGGCCAGCCGCGCCGCCGGGTAGCTGCGCACCAGCGTCGCCAGCACGCGCTGCGCCACGGGCGCCGTGCGGCCGTTGGTGTTCCAGTCGCGCACGCGCAGCAGCAGCGTGTACAGCTGCTCGTCGGCGAGGCCGCCCAGCACCGCGTCGACGCCGCGCCGCTGCTGCTCCCCCTCGTCCTCCTCCCCCCCCCCCAGCCCGGCCTGCGTCAGCACCGCCAGCAGCCGCCCCGGCTGGTTCAGCTGCAGCGCCAGCGCCACCGCCTCGCGCAGCGCCCCCTGCTGCATGTGGTTCGCCAGCTGCTGCTCCTGCTCCACGCGCGCCCGCGCCGCCGCCGCCGCCGCCGCCACCGTCGCCGCCGACGTGTCGCGCCAGAACGTCACCGTCGCGTCCGCCGCGCCCGACACCAGCGTCGGCCGCGTCTTCGTTCCCGCTGCTCCTGTCCGGCTCACCGCCAGCGCCCACACCCGGTCCTCGTGGTTGTCCAGCGTGCACGCCGCCTCGTTCGTCGTCGCGTCCCACACCTTGACCAGCCCGTCCGCCCCGGCACTGGCAAACAGCACCGGCGTCGGCAGCCCGCGCCGGCCCGTCGCCACGGCGCCTTCATCTCCGTCGCCGTTGTCGTCGTCGCCGTCCACCTCCATCTCCTCGTCCTCGCCCGCCGTCTTCTCCCCCTCCCGCCCGCTGCTCAGCCACACCACCTTCAGCACGCTGTTCGTGTGCCCCTCAAACGTCCGCAGGCACGAGTAGTCCGCCAGGCTCCACAGCTTGACCGTCTTGTCGCCGCTGCCCGTCACCACCAGCCCGCGCCGCCGCCCGCCGCCCGCCGCCGCCGCCGCCGCCGCCACCGACCCGTCCTCGCCCGCAATCGGCCCCGTCTGCGGCGGCGCAAACGCCACCGACCACACGCCGCGCCGGTGGCCCCGCAGAATCCCCTGCACCTCGCCCTCGCGCACCGACCAGATCTTGACCGTCCGGTCCTGCGACGACGACGCAAACAGCTGGCCCGCCGCGTCCACCGCCAGCGCGTTGATGTCCTTGTCGTGCGCCTTGCGCGTGTACTGCGCCCGCGCCGCCCCGTCCGTCGCCGCCGCCGCCTGCCGCGGAATGTCCCACCGCTTGATCGTCAGGTCCTGCGACCCCGTCACCACGAACGCCGGCGGGTGGTTGAGCGGGTCCCGGAACGCCGCCGAGTCCGCCGGCGGCACCGTCTTCGGCAGCGCCACCGCGCCCACCGACTCCGCGTGCCCGGCAAACGTCGCGTAGCTCGTAAACTCCCGGCTGCCGCCGCTGCTGCCGCCGTCCACCCCGTCCACCCGCCACAGCCGCGCGCTGTTGTCCTTGGCTCCCGTCACGATCCAGTGGCCCGACCAGTCGACGTCCAGCGTAATCACCAGGTCCTCGTGGCCCTTGAGCAGCGCCACGTCCTGTCCAAAGTACGCGGCTTCCGACGATGATGATGCATTGCTGCCGCCCACCGACACGATCCGCACGTCCTCCGAGTTGGTCGCCAGCGCCAGCAGCGACTGGTCCGGCAGCAGAAACGCCAGGTCAATCACCTCGTCGTGCGTGCCCGAGATCCGCCGCGTCGGCGCCAGCGCCGCCACCCGGCCGCTGCCGCTCGCCAGCGTGTCCGCCGACGGCACCGCGTACAGCGCCAGCGTGTGGTCCATCTGCACGCACAGCAGCGTCGCCGCCTGGCCTGCCGCCGCGTTCGCCGGCCGGTACAGCGCCGCCACAATCTCGTCCTCCTCCGACCGCGCCGCCTGCTCCTCCGTCAGCTCCCGGCCCGTCCGCGTCTCCCACAGCCGCACGCAGCCGTTCGAGCCCGCCGTGTACGTCACGGCGCCGTCGGCTGATGCCTCCTCCTCCCCCGTGCCGCGCAGGAACCCCGCCGCCTCGACCAGCTCAAACGTCGGCACCACCCGCCGCGTCGTCCACGTCGCCGCGTCCCACCACGCAATCGTCTTGTCGCGCCCCGCCGTCACCAGCGTGTCCTGCGCCGCCGAGTAGTCGATCGCCTGCACGTCCGACACGTGCGCCTCCAGCGACGCCACCACCGCCCGCCGGTGCAGGTCCCACACCCGCACCTTGCCGTCCTGGCTGCCCGCCGCCAGCCGGAACAGGCGTGCCGGGTTGGCGGCTGCGGCTGCGGCTGCCTCCTCCACGACCCCGTTCGCCTTCTTGTTCTTGTTCTTCTTCTTCGACGGCTTGGCTGCTGTTGCCGCCGCCGATGCCCGCACCTCGAAAAAGTGCAGCGCCGACACCAGCACGCTCGGGCCCCGGAACGTGTGCGTCACGAACCCGCCGCGGATGTCCCACACCTTGACGTTGCCGTCCGCCGCGCCCGTCGCCAGCAGCGTGCCCGTGCGGTCCACCGCCACCACCACCGCCGGCGTCGCGTGCGGCTTGAGCGTGCGCACCAGCGTCGTCTCGATCGTCTCGCCGTCGTCGGAGAAGTGCAGGGCGTAGATGCGCATCGACAGCGAGCGCGAGCACAGGATCAGATGGGATGCCGACGGCGTTACTGCCGGTTAGCAAGAGCACAAAACACAAACGACAGGACAGGAAAAGAACACACTTGTTAATGCAGACAGTGGTTCGCCGTCCTAGACAAGAAAGAAAAAAAAAAAAAGTCAGCAAAGAGCCACGCAGGAACACGCCGTCCGCTCGCCGCACGCACCCCCTCAATCGCCGCAAACAGCTTGCCCGTTGCCAGGTCCGTCAGCAGGGCATCGTCGCCCAGCGTCGTCGCCAGAATGCGCGCATCCTTGTCCAATGCGACCGAGCCGCCCGTGTAGATCGGCCGGATGACCTGGTCGACCTCGAACGTCGTCTTGTACGCGACCTTGGTCGCCATGGCGGCCGCGGTGAATCAGGGTCTGGGGTACTTGGAGCAGCAAACAGGTGGCAGGGATGGCCAGTTCAGTCCAAAGCTGCGAGTCTGTGAGCAATTCGGCGTCCGCGGTCGTCTTTTGTTTTCTCTCTGCTTTTTTTCGTTTCCGTTTTCGCGGCGCTTTTCCAACTTTTTTTTTGCGATAAGAGAACCTCGTTATCTTAGCGTATATGCTTACTAACATATTACTCATTTTTGTTGGCCAACACCGGAACCCCCCCCTCCTGCCGCGTCAATGTCCTCCGACAACGTCCTCCACGACAACAGCAATGTCACAAACCGTCCTTTGTGAGGCGGCCTTCCGAGATACATCATGACACGGCTGGGCCCGCTGGCGTCTCAAGCACTGGTATGCGCGGCGTCTCCAGCTTTGCGTCTCTCGGCCTCCTGGCTCCCCCTGCTAAGCTTCATTTTTTAGGGCCGCTCGCCGTACGACATCGTCGTGCCCGGCGAGGGCGAGGACGACCCGCACGCGCCGCCGCAGCGTTACGACGAACGTGGCCGGCCGATCAACGAGGAGACGAAGCGACTCAACCGCGCCATCGTCCGGTCCCACAATGAAGTCATGCACGTCATCGGCGCTGCCGAGCCCGACAGCGGCGCCAACCCTGTCGAGGCCGAAGCCGAGAAGTATCTGCGGCAGCTGCATCACGAAGATGTTCTCGGCCTGCAACTGAAGACCTTTGGCCGCGTCCTTGCCATATCCGGCGTCTGGGGGGTCAGCGCCATCCGGCAGCGCATTCTGGTATGCTTTGGACCACCCCTGCAGTTTGCCTCTCTCTCGGGCCCCTTCTAACACGTCAAGCTCTATCGGCAATACTCCGGCATACCCTTTCATCAGCTATTTCGGCACGAGTGGACTAGGCAGCCACCTCTGTCGACGCTGTTTACCGGGCTGCCCGTGTTTCTGACGCTCAATAACATGTGGCAGTCGTACATGGCGCTGCCGCCACACAAAGGCATCTTCTGGTGCGTTCAACGACTCGCAAAACACGTCATGCGATATACCTAACGGTTTGTTGTAGGAAGCGTCTGGGCCTTAGGTACATTTGGATGCATCTGCAGCTGTTCTTCTTCCAGCAACGGCTCGGGCTTGTCCCGCCGACGCCTTGGTACCCGGGGATCCTGTATTTGATCCCGTTCACGGACGAGTCGCCCATCGGGCGGCCGCCGCCCTTTCCGACAACCATCTCCGTCCGATCGGTTCTCCAGTGGGCGGGAATGGCCGTGCTCAATGCTGCGCCGTTGGCAGTCCTGTACGGATACACAAGTGCGTATGCGTATGTAACACAGTCCCTGAGTGGCGCGGTCTTCAAATGGCTGCCAAACACGGTGAACCCGAACTGGGGCAGACTCTTCAACCAAAATCAACAAGCGGTGGCCGCGGCCACGCGCCAAGACACTGCAAACGAGCGCCGGCCGCAGCAAGACGCGCAGCAAGGCGTGCAGCAAGAGCGCGGCGAGACGAACCATGCGGTTGCGATGCAAGAAGAATCGCCACAGCTAGAAGAGGAGCAGCGAGCACCGGACCAGCCACAACAACAAGAAGAAGCCGAAGCAGAAGGAGCGGAAAACGCCGAGCAACCACCAACAGAGCATTACTCGATCGAACCGTTTCCGCCTCCACCGCCGTCGCCGGTGCCGTCGCAGGCGCCAGGGTCGCCGGCCGCGGCCCAGCGACGGAACACGATTTCCAGCCGCGGGGGCGACGACGCTTCGAGCGAAGAGGAGGAATTCGAGCTGAGCACCACGCTCATTAGTTTTGACGTGGAGACAACAGAGGCCAACGAAAACACCCCGCCCAATACGTGGCACGCCGAGGTGCGGCAGAGCACGGACATGAACGGCTCCGAGGCCGACGGCGTCAACGGCAGCGACCACTACAACATGGTGACCGCGTACGTCGACGGCGTCTATGTCACCAGACCCGTGGGCCCGCTGTACGCAGATAACACGCTGACACGGCTGCCCACTCTCCTGGCTACGGAAGCGTTGACGGAGACGGCCGCGACCCTGATCATTGCGCCGTACGAGGCGTTTTCCATCCGCGTGATCGCCTGGATGTACCGGACGCGACATGGCCTGCCGGTGGACGACCTGTACGGGCTGAACCCGCTGTCGCTGTTTGCCAGCGGCGGTAGTGCGCTGCTTTGGCGGCAGGCGACGCAGGTCAGCGGCCTTGTAATGATCCACTTCTTTGTAAAGTGCACGTCGTGGATCGTCGTTACGGGGCTGGCCACGCTGGCCCGTGGTAGCAAGCCCGAATCCAGTCTGCTGCAGATTCTGCAGCAGAAGCTGGGCCTCGGCGGCAAGGAGGACGATGAGAAGCATGACTAAATCGCATCGGAACAGATGATGCTGTTCCCGTAGCATGCAGCACAGACAGTTTATGACCCCCAGAGCATGGGAAAAGAAAGCATTTTATCATGGACTCGTCACATCGTGGAACTGGTCGTTGCCAAGGCCGCTTCTTCAGGCGCGCTGCTTTCCCTTCTTGACTCGGGCCGCTTTCAGTTCGTCGACGAGTTCCTTGAGGATCTCGTGCAAGTCGTCGTTCCTCCGCGCCAGCAGCAGCACGTCCTCTGTTGTGATCGTCGAACGGCCGGCGTGGCGGCTGAAGCTCTCGAGGTCCTGGGCGACGGTTTCTAGCAGTCGTCAGCGGGATGCACCCTGCAGGCGTGCGAAGCCATAAAGCGGCATGCCGCACACACCTATCTGTGTCCAGACCAGGTCGGTCAGCGCGCCGATGAACTGCGGCGTGGCGTTGCGGTTCTGCTTGATGGACTCCTGGTCGACCATTTCGCTGACGGCGACCCAGAGAGCCGATTTCAGCTGGCCGTGTTAGCAAGGCAAGCCGTTTCAACAGAGAAAGCACCAGACAATAAAAGCGCAACGTACATCCTGCTCGTCTTGGCTCATCGTGGCGGTGTTGCCGTCGCTCTGCGGTTATGTGTGTGGTCGGGAGGGCAGACGCGACGACGCGTTTAAGAGCGGTTGCCCGCTTTGGGCCCGCGCTCGGACGCTAAAAGGGGGACAGCAGCCACGGGCATAAGCCGCCGGACGGCTTTCTTCAGTGGGCAATTCCCAGCAGGCCGGACCTACCGGGGGACGGCTGACCAACCACAGTACACGTTTGAGCCCCTAATTTGCGCGTTCTTTTTTTTTCTCTCGAAGGCGAGAATCTCGCGAAACGCGCGAGCCGTCTGTCCCCTTTCCGCCTCCATAACAAAAAAACGTCAAAACTCTGTCCCGGTACTCTGTCCTCCCCGGTAACGCCATTTCTCCTTCAAATCTAAAGAACCGTCGCGCTCGCCCCGACGACGATCTGCCATCTACGCCCTGAACGACATCTGCGACGCGACCTACCGCCAGCATGGGCCTCGCCGAGCTGGCCACCGCCTTTGGCACCCGGCTCACGGGCAACATCAACACCTCCGTCAGCAGCCTGTCTGCGCAGCAGTGGATCCGCCTGATTGCCATTGCCGGCGCCTACCTCCTGTTGCGGCCGTACATCATCAAGTTCGGCGGACACCTGCAGATGAAGCGCCACGAGGAGGAGGGCCAGATGCTGCAGGAGGAGATCTCGGCGAGCGACTTCCGCGACCCGCCCAAGTCCAAGAAGAAGGGCCACTCGACCGGCGTGGAGATCCCGGACAGCGACGAGGACAGCGACGGCGACGAGGGCGCCGCCGCGCCGGCCGACTGGGGCCGGAAAGCGCGCCGGCGGCAGCGCAAGATGCTGCGGACGCTGCTCGAGGCGCACGAGCAGAAGCTGGCCGACGAGCAGGCCGACGAGGAGGACAAGGACATTGAGGAGTTTCTGGTGGACTGAGGGGAGGGGGGCGGATCATGAAGCGGGACGGTGTGCGCCGACATCGAATGCACTGTTGCCCGGTCAGACAATGCAAGGGGGTGCATTTCTTTCTTTTTCTGCATGGGTCACGAATACAATAATACACAGAGCGGTTTTGATTTCTGCAGGCGCTGTCCTCCGGCTCCTTGGAAAAGGCGAAAGATGAGGCTCTGCTCGGCTATCGGCCTCCGAGGTCTCGAGCCTATTGGGCCGCTTAGCACGCCGTCGCCGGCCGTGGTTGTGGTTGCAGTCCCCGAGCACCGGGTTTTTCTGTTTCTGCTGTGCACCGGAGCGCCGAGACAAATCGCTGTTAGGGCCCTGGCAGAGTGTGACGGCATCTCTCGGCAACCGCCTGGCCGTGGCAGAGGTTCGAGCCATCTCGCATCATTTGGGAGCATCTGGCAGGCTATGAGGGGGCGTGCTAGAGAGAGGAGGATCTCCAACCCGGACGGCCAGACAGTCCGTCAAAAGAGCGCGTGGATCGATGAGCGACACGGCCGGTGTGCCATGGTGACGTAGCGAGGTCCTGCTGATCTCGCGATGGATTGTTTGTGCCTGCTGGTGTTTGTGCGTCTGTTGCACGGTCCGCGCTCGCTGGCAGCCCGGTAGTCACCGGTACAAGACTGCTCTCTCAGCCGATTGTGCCTCGAAGCGACAGGCCGATCCCGGGAGCATGAGGCAACGTGCTCGATTGTTTGTGCGAGCCTCCTCACCGCTCTTTACCCTGCTGTCACAGAGAACAACCACAAGCCGTGCCATACACTGTCGCATTGCTGTCAGCCGACCGTTCAAAAGGTCCATTTGGGTGTCAACAACAGCAGGCCCGGAAGTCTTTCCGAGCTGTCTTGGCACCTCTCGGGCACAGCCAGCCATCACGAAACACGTAAATACGAGACTGGGACGCTGTTGCCTTCCGACCTTCGCCTCTCTGTCACACCGCTGATAAAGACGGACTCGGCAACCGCCGCTGCGGCGACGGGATCGGTTCGCAGCAGTGTTTTCGAAACTGCGTGATGCGTGCTGCGCGTTGCGCGTGGCCTGCTGTATCTTGAATCTTGTGTAGTGTCCAGAAAAGAACGTACAATGGGGATTTATAAAGCAGGTGGGTGGGACACAGCTTGCCACGCGTCCCGTTCCTTCCTTCAGGCAGATGAGATTTCCTTGGAGATGGAAGGAACCTGACGTCCTGGGAGGCGCCTTCCGACTCACACGGTTGGCGAGCACATGTCCCACCGACGTCCGCTTTAGGACTGCCACGTTTCCTGGTTCATCTGTCTCTTTCAGGTCTTCATCATATCATTTCATATCATGTTCATCCAGTGTGGTGCTGCGAACGTTACCCAAGGCCGAATTCGGCCCATGATCATCACATGCCCGAAGCCTTTCAGCTGAGCTCCTGGAAACAGAAAACACCCGCAATCAACAGACGAAGGAAATCAAAACAAGAGCACACAGAAAAATCGAAACGAAAAGAGAGCGTCAAAACGGTGATACATCGGCAGCCGCCCGCCCCCATCCTTTGCTGACACTGCCACAGATCATCAGCTGGGTTCACTACATCGGCGGCAAGCTGCAGTGCGCATCGTTTCCGGCGAAAAGGCAAGCAAGGCAACGCAGCAAAAAAAGACGTCGCCTTGTCCGACCAGCTTTACCGTCGAGACAACCACAGCCCAACTGCTCTGTGCTCTGCCGAGGCCGACCGGGCTGTGTCGTCCCGCCGATGCATTGCGAAAAGTATCCTACGG